>JAKTSI010000054.1:0-85457 GCA_030580135.1 Petasospora easanensis | reverse complement strand
CTACGCTCTTCAAATCGTGCAAACGGGGCTGTGTAGATCTCGTGTATGGCCCATTCTGAAACGCTGATCTTGAGGTATTGGACCTAATTGGCACATATTTTGTCTTCTTGTCCTCTCTAAAAGTTGTGCATAGTCTCTGATCTACAACTTGTGAGCGGCCGCAAGCTGTGGACCCCGGTATGCTGTCCCCGGGGGTCTTTGTCTCTCTCTCTCTCAGACCCGAAAGAATGCAATGACCCAAAACGTTCCCGTTCAAGCCTTATCTCATCACTCATCAAATAAACTCAGAGTTCAGTTACATTTTAGGATTTGATTTCTTAAACACTCGTGCGCCTCGAACTCTCTTGGTTTAAGAGTGTATGGCTTTGGTTTTTTTTTGCGCAGGGTAATTTGCTATTGTTAAGCACCCGGGGTAAACGCTGATAGTGACTAAACTGACAGTTCCACCAACTTATTACGGCTTAAACGCTATTGTGAGGCGACACTGACATAAGCGTAATGCATTAAAATCCAATGTTTTGACTCTACTGTTTAAAACAGAGTGTCTTCACAGAAAGATCAAACGCTGGGGGGGAGCAACCTTCGATAGTTTTGTGGACTAGCAACACCCTAATCTGTTTGTCCTGTATCTTACACCCTTATCATGTTATTTACCCAGGGAATTTCACTTGATGTAATAATACCTTATATATCTTGATCTTCATGTCCTCTTACAGGGATTTAGTGTCCGTTACAGTGGTATACCACACGCACTCATGCTTGCTTGTGTTGGGACGCGATTGCTCTATGATCTACCTTTAATCTATTTAGATTTTTGTCTCCAACAACGTTCTTTAGCAACTACTTTAGAGATCTCGGTATGATTGCTGAACTTTATAGCGGAATATTATCTCTCATCAGCTCTTGGGACATAAGGTACGTGTCCCTTTCATTCTCCTGCCGAGGGGAGGTCACTTGCTGTATAGCTTTGCGATCTTGCCTCAGATCCCCCTAGGACAAATATGGGATTGAAACCATTTGGACGTAAGGCAATAATTCTTTCATGTTCCATGTCCGCTAGTGTGCAGCCTATCAATGAAAAGAATGATTCTGTAATAATAGAGAGAGATGGGCCATTGCGGAGCTGTAAATGGGCCATGATATCCACACAAATGCGCGTCACCCGGGACAAAGAGATTAGCTTGTCCACCAGCAGGGAGGGCATTCGTCCCCTCAAAAAAGGAGACAGAAGAATGCCTGTCAAGATTGCTTCTTTCATTTTCATTCCAGTACGAGATTAAGCTCATCAGAGAAGCATGAACTAGCATGAAGAATGGACTGGTTGGTACACAAGGCAATGATTGAAGAGAGAGCTGGAAAAAAAAACTTCCCGGACGTCCTCTGTCCTTGCTATGATGCGTTATGACCAGTACAGGTGAGTACAAGGAATCAGGATCTTCTGGGCATTCCCGGATTGATACAAGTTGCTTCCACTCATAATTTAGCTTTTTTCTTGGGTATAGCAAGAAACTTAATGGAATAAATGGACGGGGGATAACTTGCGAGGGCCGGCGGCTCATGTGAACTCGGAGACGTCCGAAAACATTTCCCCCCTACTCCTCAAACCCTGCCACAGGTATTTCATCTGTGCATAGCCCCTTTAATCGCACCTGAATAATGGAATTTCAAGAGGAGATTACATCTGCCAGCCATCTAGGGTCTCGGCAATAGTGGATATACAGGACTCAAAAGCTGTCCGCCGCACTTTCGTCTCATGTCCATGTACCCCTTCTCCACTAATTCAGCATTTGTCTCTAACCTTATATTCGTGCTTTTTTTGGTCCAAGCGTCCCCTTCTCTTCGCATGCAATAGTGGGCCACTAGCGTATACCCCGTACCTCCCGCCTGCCATCGTACCGGAGAACTGGTCCGGACTGCCTAATGGGCTCACTATTTTTGGCCAAAAAAAGGGTGAGTAACAAACCAGCCCACTTGATGATACGAAGATCAACTCCCTCATTTGTGTGCCGGTTGTCACTCTCTCCTGAAACTAGAGGTGACGTAAACTGTTGATAAAAAGCCCACGTACTCGATGTTGAAGGCTGACGTGTGTGTCCCATCGCCGTGCCACAGATTAAGCTTTTTTAGCACATGACACAGCAGCTGCCTCTCATTCACTCTTGATGTGTGTCCTGGAAAAAAGTGAATAGAGTTTCAACAGTGTGGCTTTGGCAGGGGGTCAAGGTTTCAACGGCTTTTCGGTGTTTCACAAACTCTGTTTCTGACTTCGAATAGATCTAGGTCAAAGGGTTTCCTTTTTGTGGGTTTTATATGTATGAATTGCTATGGATAAATGCATGGGGGATTACCGTAGATATCAAGAGCAACACTCAGGAATGCAAGCGGTAGTGTGTGTAAAAAAAGCAAATTCCGGCCCCTTTTTCAAGCACATGAGATATTGTTGTGTTACGAAGCTGATCTAGGCTCGTTATGCATTTGTGCGGAAGCAGCTCTCGCTGGTTGCCCAGGCCAAGGCAGAGACCTGATCCTATTGTTCTATAGAGCTTGGAGGCTGGTGGGTCTCAATTGAAAGGCCAGTGCATATTTGTTCCGGGCTTGTTTGAAATTGGAAGAGTAGAGGAGCGAGTGGGCAGTGTCTATCACGTAGTTTCCCATGTCCAAAAACCCTCAAAAAGGCAGCCCAGTGAAGTGGTTTCTGGGCTCTGGAAAATCCCCCGTGACTTGCGTCTCTCATCCCATGCAACTCGGGACAAACTGCAAAGGACAACTGGGGCCTCGTAACTGGCAGGTCTCAGCCTCCCCGTCCACATACCTGAGCCACTCCATGCGGCAGGTGGATTTAGGCAGTTAAGATGATGGAATCTAGTGGAATTGGTAAAATGAGGTGTCCATAGTGTTTGGATCATCTGTCAATCTCTGGCCCTTTTTGAAACATCGAGTTGTCCCGCAGCCCCGGTGCTCGGATTCTCTCCGAGACACGCAGCACCAGGAACCCGAACCACATTCACATACCCTCCCCCTTGTTTGAGGCGATGAATTAGGTCTATTGTTGGTGTTGATGGTGTTTTAGTAGCTGGTACGAAGAAGAATTTATCCAGCTTCCCAGTGAGCCTATCATTACACCCGTAGCATCACTTGGTTTAGCACAAAAGTTGGAAATATTTATGGCACGAGAAGTTAACAGTTCAGTTTGAACAACGTCACTGGACCGGAGATACCCCTAAGTTTTCGATAACGCAAAACACCCTCATCCGGTGCCCATTGCATGCGGCCGGCTGGTCTCCTAGGCATGAATTTCATATATACGAACGATGAAGATCATTTACCCTTTCTAATCAGCAGACCGGGGGGGGTGGAGACACCTGGGACCTATCTCCCTATCTCCTATCGCCACACAATCGGGGGGAGGGCCCCCCAAATGTACTGTGGGAATCGGCCGAGTGCGGTACCTAGCGCATCACTTGCATGTCCCCTCGGGCCTTCTACGCTAAAAACGTGCACGAGAGGAGAACTGTCTTCTGCCTTGTTCACACCAAGACCCTTCATGGGAGGGTTCTCGGTACGCCCATCGGCTATTCTGGTGAGGCTGTGGGAGTATCATTGACCCCCAGGAAGTTCCCAGGGGACACACAGAGAGTCCTAGTCAGCGGCCGGCCCCCGGAAAAATACCAGGTTCTTGGCTGGGAAGGAACCAGATCCCCCAAGGCCAGGAAACGCATGCTCCCCGGAACCTGGTCAATGTGTTGAGCCTCCAGAAGGCAAACAAACAAGCGAAGACAACCAGTTAGCCGGGAATTAGTATACGTTGCAAGTGGGCGTTTGATAGCGGTGTGCCTTTCATGGGGCTCAGTTAACCCAAAGGGCCTGCGAGAAAAAAAAGGAATCGCCGGACCTAAATGCACGTATTGTTTGACCTTCCGAGGCTACGACAAGTATAAGAGTCCAATCACTAGCGGCTATCATGAGACTCGACTAAATTAGGGGCCATATAGTCTAATTTATTGCTCAACAATATCTGCTCTAGTTCTATGGACTGCGCAGCGACGCACATGTGGAAGAAACAACCAACAGCAAAAGAAAAAGGTCTGGGCCAAACAGAGTCCTTTGCAGAGGCCCCCCGAAATTGATAAGGGCTTAAAAGCCATGCACCAAGAAAAGAAAAGAAAGCACACACATGAGAGAAGCTGCGTGCACGTTTGAGGTGTTTCAGGGAGGAGAGGTACGAAGTATAAAATTGGTCCCCGTACCAAACGGAGAATGCTCCTTCAGTTATGTTCTCCTGTGGACAAGTGGCCGTTTGTGTCTCGTAGATAAATTAATGAATTAGGTTATATAGAGATCCCTGGGACAACCCCTGTCACGAAGCCTCACACTTCTATATCTCATACGTCTTCCCTCCCTCTGTGCAGAGCTCTCCCCCCTGGATGGAACTTCCTGGGGATAGGGGGACATGCGAGCTATTATCGAAGATCTGTCCAAATTCCCGCCTCGATCGCTGAGAGCAAGGACGCGTTTCACACTCGCTACCCTGTGTGGGGCGTATGTTGAAGTGTCATCTATGGGGGTCCAAAAACATGTAGCTGTGGGTGTGGTACCCTTTGTTATGGCCCAGGACTGCAGAGTCTTGAGTCTAGACACGCGTATAAAACAATAAGGGGAGGCGCCCAAAAAGAGTCATGTTCGGCATCAAAAGATAACGTGCGAGGAACAATTTCAGCACAGCCAGGCCCAGCATGTGGGGGGAGGACAAAACATCAGCTCGAGCATTAATGGGTCCATAGTGGCAGCTGGAGGCCACAGTGGAAGAGCCGAGGTGCTTTCCCGGCAGAGCAGCCACCACGTACACAGGGAACGCAGGGAGAACCTAGAGAAACCAGGTAGATCTAGGAGGGTTCATGAGATCCAAACAAAGGACTGTATCGCCAACAAAGACACACTGTACTTCACAGTTTGTCCGAACCCGTCGTCATGTGTCTCGCAGCCCGGCGCATAAAAAGAAACTTGCGTGGAAGGGGTTTCTTTGTCGGGCACACAGCGGCTGCAACGTTATGCGCCTCTGCGTCAGCGTGGAAGTTGTGGGTTTTTCCCACTGGACATGGGACACAGGCTGTTAACTCCACAGATAACGGGGCAAAGCGCAATCTTCAACACCGGCGGCAACACAGCGCCCTTTCCACTACCGTCAGCGCGGTACATAGTGTGCCCTCCCCCCGGGATGTCCCTTGTCCTCTCTCTCTCTCCTGTGCCCACTGGCCCTTCCGGCCCACGCAGCGCCCCACAGGGATCAGCATTTCTGCATTGTGCTGTCAGCTGTGCGATTGTTAATTCTTTTTGGGCTTTGGACTTTTCCTCATCGCGATCTGGATAATGGACATTCGAGTATTTAAATCACAGATCCCGCTCCTGCCCTTAGGGCCCTCCGTATCTAGCCACCAGGCACGTGAACTCGACTGGCACATAGTGGCCTGTAAACACTCCACACGCTACAATCATCTATCTGCCCGGCCACTCCACTACGCAATTCCCCTTTCTACCACCCCCTTTCGCAGCGAAACGTACTCTGTTGTATACTCAGACACTCGACTCCGCCTCCTTGGCTTCTGCTCCCTCTCTCTCTCTCCCCCTCTCCCACACTCCAAATATCTCTCCATACTGGCTCAATGTTCCAAGTCCAACAAGTCATGCAACACGACAACAAACACACCCTACCTCCCCTCTCACATATCATAACCGCCGCAGCAATCCCCTTTGGACAACAGGAGGAAGCTGACGCTCAGCGCCAACAGACACTCATGACCCCACCTTCCTCAACAAACTCTCCCGTCGAGAGGAAGAACCCTCCATCTCCGAAATATTCAACAAAGCAACCCACGGACCGCTGTACCTGTAAGCACGAGGGCAACCATATCCCAAGACCGAGAAACGCCTTCATTCTTTTCCGCCAGCAGCACCATCAATCCGTCCTTGACGAGGGTAACGTGATCAAGACCAATCCTGACGTCTCCAGAGAACTCGGAAAGAGATGGAGAGACCTATCACCTCCCGAGAAGGAGTACTGGAACAAGCTTGCTGAAGAGGAGAAGAAGAGACATGCCGAAAAGTACCCTGGCTACAGATACATTCCAAGAAGATTTGGTAACAAGAAGGGAAGTTGCCCCTTCTGCAGGGCAAAAGCTGCAATCAAGCATCAACAGCAACGGGCAGCTACACAGAACGTTTCTTATGTTGATCATGGTAACTATCACTTGCATAGTAAGGAACAAGAAATGGCGCAGGCGCAACAGCAATCAGAGGGAAGAACTTATACTCCAACACTTTCTGAAGAACATGCTATTGCTCAATCTTTCCTCTCATTGAGAAATCAACAACCAGCCTACATTACTCATGCTCCTCCTCCTCCACAACATCAGGTTTACTACCAGCAATACCCTTCTGTGTACCCTCCTCCTCCTCAACAGCAACAACAGCAGCAACACTACATCCCAGCCCACCCACAACACCACCATCAGCATCACCACCAGCACCATCAGCACCAGCATCACCAACATCAGCAACCACTGCCAAGTATTAACAACAACTACCGCCCTGAGGGCGAGTTGTCGAGGCTGAACGTTCATAGTCCGGCTGCAGTGAAGAGTGAGGTGATCGCAACGAGTCCTACAGATAAATCCAAAGTGGGCTCCATTGCTAGTTTCTTGAACTGATGACCTTAAACCTGATGTAACGTTTATTCAATTCTGCTGTTCCCTCTTATGAAATGACTTTATCGTTTTTGAATTATTTGTTTTTTGCACTATTTTTATGAGCTATTGGCCTCTTCCCCCTTTCTTCCCCTTTTTCCCCCTTTTCTATATCTCCCATGTTTTTCCAGAGTTTTTTGCATATTATTCAATCTGTGTGTGTTTTTCCCCCCGGTTCTTCCCTTGTTTGTGATATAATGTCTACGTTTTCTTTTTGCATTGAATCATGGATCTCTGTAGTGGCCTCTCAAGAGATCATACAACGCCCGCCCTGGGAGCCCCCCATGAGGACGCTACTAGTAATTTTGTGGGCCGTTACACATATCGTACAAAACCTTACAAGCCTAAATGCTATTAAATCCTATCAGTACCGGGCATGTGACACTATTGTCTCAGCCTGTGACTTGCTACCATGCCTAGAAGAGGACCAACAGCTGTTTGACAGGTGAATAGGGTTGCGCACTAGGAAGGGAAATGACCACGGGAGCCGGGAACCGGGCCGCCCCAAGCAACGTACATATCTTAACAATTAGCGTATAACGTCCAACATGCTCACCCCACATATAATTTAAACGGTCCTGAAGTGAAAAGGTTAAAAAAAAGAAGCGTTAACCATAACCATGAAGCGTATATCTTGTCTGTGTACCGGGGCACCCGGCCGCGCAGGAGCTGACTATGGCTAAGAACAGGGTCTGACTTCAGTGAGGCCGTTGGAAGTTGGAGAAGCCTAAACCAATTGCAGTCCTACGGGAAAAGGTTTTAGAATCTGACTTTTGGGGGAGACACTGGCCAAGCGAAGATCCGGATCTTGGAGTGATAATTTGGAGCCAGGAAACCTTCTCTGTGGGACCCAAGAGGGCACATATGCATTATACGCGCGCACGAGTAGGATCGACAGTAATCCAGGCCCCCCTCCTAATGGACTGGAATGGGGATAGCATGGACCCCGTTACGCGCGAGCCATCATATGTGGCAGCACTGTGGTCATCCCAGCAACATCACGTCGGCTTGCGAGTTGCACAACTTGCGAGTTATTGTTCGGGACCTGGATGGGAGGCAGCCACTGTATTGTCTCGCCGTGCTTGTGTGGGGGGAGGTGAAGGGAACGGTCCCCCCGGAACCGGTAATTTACTCTATTTCCCACCCATTCTCACCCATTCTCACAAACTATACACAGAAACAAAGTGTGCCTTTAGAGCAATGTGGGCCTCGTCTTCCTCTCTGAGGGAGGGGCGTTAATTGAACGGCTGTCACAGGTCCCCAATTGGCTGGGGAGGCTTTCCCGGCCGCAAGTTATGCAGGACTCGCAGGACAAACAAAGCTCATCTCAGAACTTCGGGTCTCAACAATGCGCCTGTCCCTTGCAAGTTGTGCTTCTGAAACAGGCAGTGTGGAGGGCTTCCTATTCCACAGTTCCCCTTCAACACGACGCTCAATGGGGAGCCACAGCTTGCTGCTCAGACTTCTAATGGTCCTGTCAATGTCGGGGGGACTAGCATCACCGTTGCCCCCTTTCAAAGCTCTTCAACGTGAGCATCTTCGACGGGCATTGGCGCTCCCCTTCATCGGGGCCAACCGTAGAAACTTGGAATTTCACCAGGGAAGGACGCGTGGAAACGTGGGAAATCTTCCACGCACAAAAGACAATCGCAAAGACGCGGATTCTCTGCTACTTCGACGCTTCTTTCGAAATTTATGAGCTGATTTTTTTCCCCCTTCCAGCTGTTTCCCAAAATATTGATGTGCGCATCCCCCAGCTGCTCCCAAATCCAAGTGGACAGGGCCCCTCTGATCTCCGAGACTCCGGAGTTAAGATGTCCCGTAATCGTCGGTCCCCTGTACGGGCTCTTCCAATCGGGCTTCTAGTTGTTGGCTTTCTGTGGTATATAGATCCTTGTCATTTCACCAGTGACCACATTGACCACATCCCCTTCTGCGTTGCAAGAGCTATCATGCCGGGTTGTGTGTGGCTGAGGGGCCGTGTGTCTCGTGCGAAAACAATGTCGTGCCCAGTACCAAAAGAATCCATGTGCACCTCTCTGAAATTTCAACATGATTGTTCCCCCCAGGCTCAGCAGAGGTGATCCAACTTATACGCTGGGCAGGCAGCCTAAGGCGTTTCATTGGCGACAAACAGCTTAAATTTATAGTGTGTACCTTCATATACCCGTCGGATCACCCGCACCGCCCGTCGGATCACTTGCCAGCGTTTAGGAGGTCCCAAGTGATGGACAACACTTTTTCTTCCAAATAATACCACCCATTCCGCTTTGATCCGTCCCATGCCGTCCACAACAGCACAAAAAGGTCCCGAAGGTCGCTGCACAAAATGCACATTGAAGTAGTCCACTGATCCTTCCCCCGATTTAGAGTTCATGTCCACGGGTCTAATCCTGAATCAATGGGAACATAAACATACGTGCACACACCCACCCCCCCGGACCGAACGTGCTTCCAGTGCCTCAACTGCTTCAGCCCGCTCCGGGAAGAATCAATCCACTAGAGATAAACAAAAATACATGTCCTGTGTCGTATGCATAATCACTCTGCAAAGGCGACCTGAGGCATAATGCCAACAACTTCTGGACCTATTATTCCGCCCATTAGGGGGAAAAAGCACAGGGGATCATTCATGTTCATGAGTATGCCACTTCATGAGTATGCCACTTCCCGTGAATAGGCACACCACTATCTTTGTGCCCGAGGATTAGAGCACGAGCATTCTGGGAACACCTCGGTGCGCCTCTTACGGCCGGGGCGCGGGCCTGAGAAAATTAAAAATAAAATCCCAACGTACCTGAGAATCGAACATGCGACAGAACACTCGCCCCTGGGTGCCCGTGGCCAAGTGGTGGAGCGCGCCCCGCAACGCGATCAAAGCCCCCAAGCGAAAACACCGTCTTCTCCTGATAGTTCTCATCAGCACAACATCGGCTCATTTGGTAACGATTCACGATATCACACTTCCCTCCTTCCTACATTCATACCCATCACTGTAATATCTCCTCCCCTTCACCCCCTCCTCTGTCCGTGTGTCTTCCCGTGCTGCTTTTTTTGGTCCATAGCAAGCCCATCGATTAGAGCACAGCCATGATCACCAAAAGATTCCAAAAAGTGCTGATGCTGGGGTCTCTGGTATTGATGACCCTGGGTCTATTTGCCCTATTACACCAGAATCCAGATTATGTGCAAAATGTTCATGAAGCAATCAAGTCGCAGGATCTCGGGTTTAACTTGCAGTACTATCAAGAGTTGATGGCCAACTACACGTCATCGTTCTATGAGGATTCCTCTAACGTTGAAACTGATAACTCGCAACTCCCAGATGGGGACATTAGGGCACTCATGGTTCCTGCCTTTGAAGCTGGGTCCGTGTCTCCCCAAAAGGCGCTTGCCAATAGCCGGAAGTACATGAAGGATTTACTCGGGAAGGCTATTGATGAGCCGAAGAACTTTAAACTTACAAAGATTGGACAAGTCGAGGACGCTTCCAAATATGAAAAAGCCAATGCAACATTTGTCTCATTGGTCAGAAATGCAGAGGCTAGAGGTATTGCAAGCACAATCAAACAAATTGAAGATACCTTTAATTCCAAGTATCACTACCCATACGTCTTCCTCAATGATCAGCCATTCACCAAACAATTCAAGAATATAGTTCAGGAGGCTACCAAATCCGAGTGTTTCTTTGAACAAGTTGATCCAAAGGACTGGGACAGACCTTCAAATATTGATACCCAAAAGGAAGAAGAAGGAATCAAACACTTGGAAGAAAAAGGTGTTGGTTACGCACGCAAACTTTCATACCATAACATGTGTCGTTACTACTCTGGAGGATTCTACAACCATCCAAGAATGAAACAGTTCAAGTATTACTGGCGTCTTGAGCCAAAGACAAACTATTTCTGTGATATCGATTATGACGTGTTCAAATTCATGGCTGATAATAACAAGGTCTACGGATATGTCTTAAACCTTTATGATTCTCCAGATTCAGTACAAACTCTTTGGCCTACAACACTGGAATTCCTCTCCAAAAACCCACAATACCTTCATCCAAACGCCGCAACCACATGGCTAAGAGAAAACCTCCAGAACCCTCAGAACTTTGAAGGTGCTCATGGTTACTCCACATGTCATTTCTGGTCAAACTTTGAAATTGGAGATATGGACTTTTATAGAGGTGAGGCATACTCCAAATGGATTGAACATTTGAACGAGGCCGGTGGGTTCTATTACGAACGTTGGGGTGATGCTCCTGTTCACTCTATTGGACTCGGTCTGTTTGCTGATAAACATCAAATCCATTGGTTTAGAGATATCGGTTATGAGCATTTCCCTTACTACAATTGCCCTGTGAGTCCGAGATGCCATGGACGTTGTAAAGCTGGTAAATTCTCTCAGTGGTCTAATCTCGATGATCAGAACTGTCAGGCAACTTGGTCTCAGTTTGAAATGACTCCAGATGAACTTAACTATTATTGATTTTATGAAATAACGTGATAAAATGCATATACTTTTCGTTGAGTTTAGAAAAAACTGAATCAGAACTTCATGTAGAGAGTTCATGTACGTATAAAAGAAGTCAGAATTTTGGAAGGTCGATGGCCGTCAGAAGAAAGTAGAAGCCTTCTCCAAATCATCAGCATTCAAGAAATCAGATCCAGCCTCGAGGATTTGTCTCCAAACTGCATCCTGTGTGTAAATTGGCCACCAGTTAACATCCCAGATACGAGTTAAACAACCTGCATCATGTGCATCAGCAATGGTCTGGTTCAACTTGGCAAACTGCTCATCATCCAATCCATTGTAACCAATCTCACTCTTGTCTGAAATACCCAAGACGTTGGAAAGAGAACCAGACACAATTGGGTTCAAAGTGTATGGATATGACTCATTGACACTAACCAAAGGACCATCATAGAAATAGTCACGAGTCTCCTGGGAGGAAACGTAGTCATATGGTGTGTTACCAGTGCCAATGACAGTAACCGGACCATAGACAATGTCAGTACCGTTGAACTCAGATAACCAACCTTTCTCTCTTAATGGTTCCAATGCACTTTCAACGTATGGCCAAGTGAGGTTACCATCGGTCTTCAAATCAACAAAGAGGTACAAGGTTGCTGAGGAATCGGTATCGAACACTCCGTAATCAGTGCCAGCAGAAGTGAATTCGTTACTTGGATTGGCATCAGTGAGGATCTCCACCAATGGATCAATGTAAAGCGATTGGAAAGTTCTCTGAGAACCCAATGCAGCGTCATGATGACCAACGTATAATGTGTCATCGCCATCAAAGTGCCAAACGTCAGCCTCAACGGATTGAACACCATAGGAGATGGCTTCTAGGAGTGGGACATCTCTCCAGTAGTCATTGTGTGAATGGATCTTCTTAACAAAGATATCTCTTGTGAAATCAGAGGAGTAACGGGTCTTTGGTGTTCCTTCTAGCAACTCAAGGGTCTGTTGGATAGGAGCAGCGACGGCAAGGGAAACGAGAAGAACAAACGGTAACTTGAACATCGTAGTGGATTGATTCTTTGATGAAGAGAGAACAAGAAGGGAAGAAACTAAAGTGGAAAGTCCCGTGTATTTATCTTCAGAGCTGACTGGAGCACATGTTCATTAAAGAGATCTGCGGTTCGGTGTGGATCCCTTTTTGCTCCGAAGCCCACGTTTGTGTCAAAGGGTTTTCAGGGGTAACAATTAGGGGTCGGGTACCCTTAAACTACAACTTTGTTCTTTTATCGTTATTTCCATTCATTTCGTCATGTTTCATGTTTTTATGTGTTTCATATGCAATGTTCTTATAATGTTAGTAGATGAGTTCTACTTGGTGTCTTCTCTCGAGCTCTTTATTTCGGGTCTCGGCAGTAACCACGTTTCCAATAATTACATGCACCAAGAACCCCTAAAACGGAAACGGGACCTCAAATAAAGTACTGGTCCGCCCATCTTTTCAATAGAAGCTTCTCGCTCTCGGCCTTGCGTGGACCCATGCGTCCTCTCTCTTCGTACATGTGAGTCTTTGTAGTTGCTGCGTGCACTTTAGTCTTCATTGGTGGTTCCTCTGATTTCCTCAATCCTTCAAGATTAGAGGTGAACTTCTCAGTAAGTGAGCTTATCACTGATTCATCAAGCTCATGGAGTAAGATACCAATATGTTCAATCTTAGCCTTTTGAACATCATCTTGACAATCGATTGCAGTCAAGGAATCCATGAATGCAGATGTGATGCTGTCTTTAGAGAGTCTTGATTTGGTCTTATCTGGAGAAAGTTTCCGTTTCTCTCCCTTTGGAATAATCAAACTTGACATCTTTAAAGACTCCGGAGTTCCAATGTTAACGGCGTTGTTGTTCAGACGTAGACCCGGTTTGGATACAGTAGATTGATTGGTGTACTTCAATGGACTCTTTGTAGTGATGATCACCTCTGAAATGTTCCCATGACTGATGTTACTAATATCTGCATCTTCTTCTGTTGTATCTCCGAAATCAAATGTAATGTCACTGTCTTTGTCCTTGGAAGGTTCATTAGTGACTGTTGGGATGTAATGACGTTTGCGTTTGTTCACCTCTTCTGAATGGTTGAACTCCCATGACTCTTTTCTCTCGATCAGTTCACATAGTGAGGATTTCTTACCAGACCAAGAGATGAAACGACTCTGTAGGAGACGCTTAGCAGTTGGACGAGAGTTTGGGTTCATCTGAAGACAAGATCTGACGAAATCTTTAAAGTCATCTGAGAATTCGTCACCTTCAAGACGTGGTGGTTTGTTCTCTGGGATTTGGAAAAGAACCTTCATTGGTGGTATATGAGACAATGGTGGCTTTCCCGTTGCAAGTTCAATAGCTGTGATTCCCAATGACCAAATATCTGCCTTGAAGTTATACTCTTCTTCAAGAATAACCTCGGGTGACATCCAATATGGAGATCCAACAAACGTATTTCTTCTTGATAAATTCGTTGACAGTTGAGTGGACACTCCAAAATCTGCAATCTTAACATCGCCGTTCTTGTTGAGTAGGATGTTTGCAGCCTTGATATCTCGATGTATTCTTCCATTCTCATGAAGATAGCAAAGAGCATGCAATAGCTCTCTTAACAAGACAGCAATATGCTTCTCTTTGATCGGTCCAGGTGCAAGAAGGTCCATACAAGAACCACCGTTAAGGTACTCCATAACAATCCATAGTTTGTGACCTTTGAGGAAACACCCATGATACCGTGTGATCTGCTCTAGTCGGCACAGACTCAAGATCTTGATTTCTCTTTGAAGATCTTCGATATTGTCTGTAGACTCGAGATCCACCTGCTTGATTGCTACTTCTTCTTTAGTGACTTTGTCGATGCCTCTGTAAACAACTCCAAAGCCACCTTTGCCGATCTCTTCGTAGACATCGAACTGGTTGGCACTGAGATATCTCATGTGTGTATGTGATGGAATATGTCTGTAGCTTGCTCTGTGTTTCAGTGGAGTTCTGGAGTGTTCAGCAATATGTTAAGGAGTTTGTTAAAGTGTGTTAGTTCAGGAAGGAAAAAATTGTTTTAAGAAGCTCCGAAGTGTCTGTAATCTGTGAGGATTTTATTTATTGAGACAGGTACGAATGGCGTGTTGATGAGGGGGGCGAAGAGCGGAAGTTGACAGGAAGGGCCGATCCTTTTAGTTGCGTGACAAGGATCAGATTACACATCAAGTAATCCATAAATAAATGACGTATTGTGGCCGGTACCTGAACTTCTAGAAGCCCTGGGACCTTTCTATTCCCGACATGATTGCCCGATGCGGAAAAACGTAAACAAAGGAATTAGGTTCGTACTTACTCCGCATTTCGCGAAGGGGCACGTGATTATCACGTGATTTGGTTACCCGGATGGTGTCCTCGCGTTTTTCGTTGGCTTGTCAATATGTGGGATGCCTTGATATGTGGATCCCGTTATATTGGAAGTTATATTGGGAACGACGCAATATCATGGCTCTTCTCAGTAATATTGAGGTACGTTATATGGATCCACGTTATATATATGGCTTCTACTAACACATATGAAGTTCCTGCAACAAGCAGCTCAACTCTTCACAAAGTCACAA
The DNA here is from genome assembly GCA_030580135.1 of Petasospora easanensis. NCBI lineage: Eukaryota > Fungi > Ascomycota > Saccharomycetes > Phaffomycetales > Wickerhamomycetaceae > Petasospora > Petasospora easanensis. Next base: position 70,624 of record JAKTSI010000054.1, on the reverse strand, counting down.
GAGACAAGATCATCCATATACATCACACAGAAGCGTCTCACAGAGCACGATGAGGTCGATGGTACTGACCATAATGAACTCTCACAATTCACATCTGAAGGGCCAGTGTTAAAGAAGTCCAAGTTCACCAAATCTGAGAAGTCATATCCAATTCTTATAAGGATCACTGATGGTAACAGTGATAAGTCCAAGAAGATCAAGCTTTCAACACAGGTGAACCCTGAGAGTCTTAGTAAGTTCTGGAAGGAGTACTCCAGTGTTATTAAGTCCGGTGTTGTTGGATTGAAGAAGAACAAGTCTAAGAAGAAGAAGAAATCTGCTAAATGATAACGATCTAATGATGATTCTCGAAAAGAACAGCACGTAGCATTAAAGCAAAGTCATTATAATCACTCATCATTCGTTTCCACAATCAAGTTACCATTAGGCCAAACAATAGGTTCATCACACACTTTAATATCGAAAGATGGAGGTAATTCCCGACGAGGCATTGGAGATATGAGTTTGAATGAGAAGTCATAGATGAAGTCTTCAGGTTGATCTGCAGGTTCAGATTGAAGCATGCCCTTCTCATATAGCTCGACATATGCGTATATCTCCTCCAATGAGACATCTTTGCTGAATCTTCTTGATATTCTCTCACCATTAATCAGTCTAATGGCAACTCTTGCATATTGACCCTTATCTTCAGCTGGCACCTCTTCAGTTAACGTGGAAGCTCTCCATTTAAGCCACTGATCTCTCTTCTGTTGCAGTTCTCTCTGTTTTCTTCTCTGTTCTGCTAATGCTCTGTCTCTGGCCAAAGATGCATGGTATGCCTGGTCTTGTTGCTCTCTAATCATACGGGCCAATGCCATTTCTTGTCTTTCTGTTCTGATAGCGATTAGAGTTGGTTCCAATCTCTCAACTTGACTCGAGAACTTATCCACAACTTTTTCAGGTGGAACAAACCCGTTGATCCTTGAAATGATACTCATTGTTGGTGATCCTGTACTTGTTCCTTCTGGTGTCTCCTGTGTGTTTATCTTTAATGCAAGTAATGCCATGAATGGGTACTTAGTGGCTCCAAGAACGTTAGAAACTTGGTATGCTTCACTCTCAATGACGTTGCCTCCCCATACTAACACGTTATGTTCTTGGAAGAACTTCACCACACGCTCATCCAGTAATGATTCAGAGATGAAATGGGCAGTATCGTCGTTCTCTTCGCTGTGTAGATAAACAACCATGAATCTTGCATCCCTTTTAGCGATAAACAGTGCGGATGTGTACCCGCCTTCGTAGAAATCAATCCTGTTGTCGTTACGATAATACATGTTGAAATCTGAAATGAAGTTTCTTGCAACTTGAGAAGGATCAACTCCCTTTGGTTCAGATTTGGAGCTGTGACGATTCTGCGAGTACCTGTCGGTTAATCTCTTGAAGAATGGGAAGATCTTCGCAAGGATGTAAAATGCAACGAGTGTAATCTTGTGGAGAACAAACACAGGGACGTAGAGAAGGATTTGAAGGACGTATACCGCTTTACTTTTCGGACTCAATTCTCCAAACGTTTCCATCGAGTTGTGAATTGAGCTGTTTGTAAGTGGGAGATATATCTGTGTTCCTCCAAGTGATGCTATTCTTCTCTTCAGGGAATCAAAGAACTCAGTAATGGCATTGCCACCCCTTTGTATATCAGCGTTGGGGAAACTTCTCTGATTAAGTGAATCATCACCTGGGAATCCACCAGGTAGCTGAACACGTCTGGAGCTCTGATTCAGTTGTTCATAGGCAGCTGGTGTAGACTCAAAGTACATAATGATTGCTCGTTCGATATTCCAATTTGCGGCTTGAAGAAACGGAATAGCTGTGTTCGGAGCTCCTGGGTAATTTGAGATGGAGATGAACTGGTTCACTAATTCCTCTTCGCTGTCCGTTAACGTGTCCATCTTATTTCTCTTTGTCTTTGGTAAGTGTTTATAGTGGAAGTGTTGAAGCTGTGAGGAGGTCCAATTAGCCACCCGTTTACGTGTACCAACCATTCGCGGGTCATGGGGTCATGGAGATGATAAAGTTGTGGGCAAAAGTTAATAGATGATTGTTAGTTACTTGCTATTGGTTAGAGGACTATAGCCTTTATCCCATAGTAATTGACAGAACTGGCCAATAAATCACTTTAAAACCCAAATGTAAAAGCTTGTACTACGCAGATCAGCCATCGGCCATCACAGGCACGACCCCAGAGACCCCTGTGGAGTAATTCAATCTACACGGTTGTAGCAAGCACCCTATGATCTTAGTCCGTAAAGAAACATCTCATCCTCTCTGGTATCCCTTGAGGAAGACCAAATACTGGATTAAGAGGAACAAGTCTATCTTCTTCTTCAACTTCCACAGAGCTAGAATCGATTGGGTATGCCTTGAACCCATAAGCACAGCCATCAGGTGAAGATTCTTCCAATTTGAAGCCATTTTGTAAGACAGAAAGACCCAAGAGAACATAATTCGTATGATAGAAATCAGCTACCTTACCCGGTTTATCCCTTAATCCTCCGTACTGATCATTCTGGCAACAGCCAAGGATGTAGTTCTGGAGAGCTGCACGTGACACTACTTCATGGCCACACAAAACTTCCAAAATAGGAGCAACTCCACCAACCCAGAAACTGTAGCATCCATCAACCAACTTGTTTGTACGTCCAGAGAATCCACCTTCCAATTTTAATTGTCTTGAACTTACCCATTCTGCAAGAGAGTTCACATTAACGGATTGGGTCAATACATCCTTCCCCAAGATCATCAATCCTGCAGCTGCACAGAATGTATAACCTCCGTGTGCTTCATCAAATGGAACACCACCAAATCCACCTTCAAATGTCTGACATTGTGCTAACCATTCGCCAGTTCCCTTGATGAGTTCCGGAGTTGTAATGTTGAGAAGTGATGCGATGACCAAGACGCAATAAACCGCTCTGGTATCATGCTCGCCGCCCAAATGCATAGAAAAGGAGCCATCGTCGCGTTTGATTGACATGAGCCATTCATACATCTTTGATCTGTCAATCTTGTTCCATGATTCCTCGTCCCCAAGAAGACACAACGACAGTAGTGCAGCGTAAGTTGGGGCACAATGGCCAATCTGTCCTATACCTCCACCAAATCCTCCATCTTCATGCTGCATACTTAAAAGTCTTTCACAAGCTGCTTTCTTAATCTCTGGTTCAATTTCTTCACCAAGTAGAGCTAATGCATTAGCCGACCAATACACAATCCAAGGCTGTGATGCATCCAAGGACTTGAATAGATGTGGTAATGGTCCAAGTGCCTTCTTCAAATACATGACATGTTTCTTTCTGAGCAATCTTGGAGTCTCGCCAGATTCAAGCCACTCATCATAAAGTTCCTGAACATCTTTTTCAGTTTCTCTTTGGGCCTCTACCGTATCAGTAAAGATCTCTTCTTCGAGTTGTGTGGTTTGCTGAACTTGTGCACTCATCGTATCGAACTGGAGGAAACTCGTGTTGTCGATAACTTCTCTCTCAATTGGTGTCCTTGTCCTACCAACGAGTCCAAGTATATAGTTCACTTTGTCTTTCGTCTCCTGAGACATTCTTATACCTTCAATTTGAGGCTACCTCCTTTATAACTCTTCATATTCATTGTTGTGGACGTATCCGGAAATTTTGATGGAACGTCCTTCCCATGGTGTACGGGTTTTTAGAGCCATGAACTACAAGGGTGATAGAACGAGATTGATTATTAGATTAAATGTAGTGAATTGTGATTGTTAGGAGTACCTCAAAACTCTAACAATTCAACATATTCAAGTTGAATGCTTCAAAAACCAAAAAAATGTATGTATGTGTGATATTCGTCATGATTATTGTTCACAAGTCCATTCTGCAAAGACACACAAACTAGTACCACTATCGATGGAAACAAGACCTCTCCAAACACCAATCTCATTACACTTAATAGGCAATTCCCATGCTCCGTAGTTGGTGCTCTGGTCCTTTTTTGTGAACTTGATGATCTTTCCTGATGGTGACTGCAATGCGATCTTAGATCTTGAACTTGATGCAGTCGTCAATCCATTAGATGGATGTTGGGAAACCATGAAAACATATTCAGCCCCATATGCCAGATTCTTATTCTGTGGTTGCTTGATGTATAAATCATTAGCCTGGGCTGGGACTGTTGGATATCTGATGACAAAGTCCAATGGTCTGTATTGACCCTCATGAGTGACCGGGATGACCATGGACAATGGATGGATGTTTTGCATGGACTTTTGTGTTCCCTTCATACCGGAATATATGTTGATAAATCCAGTTTGTTGATTATCTGGGAGATGACCTTTCACTTTGCAGAATCTTTCGTTGTGTTTCCAATAGATCTGGGACAATGTGTTTATAGCAGATACTTTTGTCATCACCACAGCGTTGATTTCGATATCCTTTGGGACTTTAATATCGATCTCAAATATCTCGTAATCTCTCAACTTGGTCAATCCATTACTGAACTTGTGGATCTTGAGACCGTTCTTGAAGAAAGCTGGGAAGCAAGGTGGGATGGCAAGTGCGACCATTGGATCAATTGGTGGGACGATGTGTTGGTGTTCAAACTTGTCTGGAATATGTGTATAGATGAGATCCAATGGTTCTGCAAGGAAGTAGAAAGATTCGCTTGGTCCATCTGGTTTACTGGCCAAGATCTCGTATAGTGGATTCGTCAAATTTCCCAATGAGACATCGATGAATCTCCATTCCCCGTTGATGAGTACTGCGTTCCAATAGTGTCTGATGATGGATTGCGGTGTCTTCAAAGAACCAATGATCAGCTCAGACTTTAACCCCATGAGATCAGAAAGGTATTTGAACAGGTATGCCATGTCATAAGGCTTACCTCTCTTAGCATGGAACAAATCCTCCACAATTGGGTTTTCTGCCTGGTCTGTAGAGCGAGACTCAATGATGGTGAAATGCTCAGTACACAAGATGAACAAGGCTCTGAGGTATTCCAACTTACTCGAGTACTTCATACCCAACTCATTAGTGATGAAAGCTTCTGGGGACATGACTGCAGATTGTGGACTGAGTTTTCTAACGAAATTGTCAACATGTTTCAAAGAGATGCTGTTAAGATCCATCTTGTTGTCAGTTTGGTATACTTCATTGCTGTTGACTGTACTGAGCTGTTTATGTGGTTCCAAGATGATATAACCTTCTGTTTCTCTGATTCTCTTCTCTCTGATCTGGCGCTCTTTAGAACTGAGAGAGTTGGCCCTGTTTAGATCAATCTTGACTTCAATCCATGAGTTCATTTGCTTCTCTTCAACGGATACTCTTTCGACATTCTTAGCCAATTGGTCAACAGATGGTAAAGGTGGAGCGTCTCTAGTAGAGAATATCTTCTTCAAAATTCCAGAGGGATTCTTAACTCTTTTCTCCTCCACAAGTAAGTGATTTCCCGAACCACTTGACTTGAGTTGAGTGGAAGCTCTCTGCTGATCCTCGTACTTGTGTCTTGCAAATGATCCAGCACTAGTGGCACTGAAATCACTCATTGCAAAAGCACTCTCATTGGAACTGACTGAGCTTGTGAAATAGGAGCCATTACTATAGCTAAAAACGTTTGAAGATTGCGATGTGGAAGATTTTGATTGGTTCAAAGTCTCAGGATCATAAGGAACGACGAAATCACTAGCGTATGAATCCCTCATTTGATTCTGACGTGCCTGTCTGAGTAACCCACCAGACTTGCGAGGACTTGGATCCTGTTCATAAGATTTGAGGTTGTATGATGATTGAGATTTAACTGGATGCACTGAATGCTGTGGTGGTTGAGGTGCATTGTATGTAGATCTTTGGAATGCTTGGTCTTCCAATGGTGAAGCTGCCCTTTGGCGTCTTGGAGACGTTTCATAGCGATGTTCTTGCTCAAGATGCACTGGAACAGAGTGTGAGTGAGGAATACGAAGGAATTGGTCCTTAGATGCGTCCTTAGGAAGAGGAGGAAGAATTTCCTTGTTGTAAGGGCTCTGTGGAGATGGGGATCTGTATGATTGACGTGGATCTCTGTAGTGGCTTCTGGAGGATTGGAAGCTGAATTGCATGTCATCACCCTCTGCATCGGCCAATTGGTGTCGATGCTGCGGTGATTGAGTGCGTGAGTAAGGCGATTGAGGTGTAGTGTTCACAGAAGACTTGAAAGAGCCAACGTCTCTTCTATCAGGGGTGTTTGCTCCAGAGCTGTTGGCAGTCTTGCCCTTGTAATCGGACTTGATGAGCTCGACGTAGTTGGAAGGGAAGTTTCCCGTCATCCTGTTACGCTTAAGACGCCCATGCCACCAGTTGCCGTCTCCAAGGCTATCCACCTCGATGATGTCTCCCTCAATGAATCCCAAGTCGTCATCCTCAGCGCCGCTCCAGGAGTAGATCGTTCTGACCCTGAAGGGGAGTGCTGGCGTGGACATTTGTCTGTGTAGATGCTGTTCTTAGGTGGTTATTAGTTGTGAGAAAGCGTGTGTGTATGTGTGTAGCAAAGCCCAAGCCTTGTGTGTTGACGTGTTCCAGGAGAAGAACTTCGGGCCTGTTGTTTGGGAGAAGCTGCGATCTCATCTCAAACTATGTGGTTGCCGCTTCCGGTAAAATGTAAACAAGCTCGCCACGATCGCGTTGCCATAACAACACATTACACCTTGTACCCCTTGCGTATACATTTACACTACAGGGTTATTGGAGTTTACACTGTTAATAAACTATACAGATATACACCTCTTCACTCCTGCAGGGTCTGTGCCTTGGCTTCTTCCCAGAACTCAAGGTTGTTGCGACTCCAGTCGAGTAGTGCCGATGTGTACGCCAGCATCATCTTCTTGAGTTCCTCATCCTTTTGTGCGTGGAATCTCTGGAGTTCGTCACCAATGCTCTCAGTAACACGTTTCAAGTCCCTTTCAGCAGCTACGTACGTCTGCTTCAGTTGGTTGATGTCGTCTTTCGTCTTCTGCATGTTCCCGTGTCTCTGCTGGTCAGGGTCCGATGGCTCCATACTGATGAGGCTCGTGATCTTGGACATGCCAGGAATCTTGAACATACTGCTCTTCTTTGGCTCCAATGGGACCGTTTCCCTAGATGCTGCATCCAATTCTGCTTGTAATTTCTGCGATTCCTGTTCACGTGCAGCCTTCCTGTCAAAGTTGATCTGTCCGGTCTTGGCCTCACCAGCCTCCAAGGCTTGTTGAATTCTCTGTGACTCCTCTTCAGCCTTCTGTAGTAGTTTCAAATAGTTCAATCTGTGTTTAAGAGTTCTTGCTGTGATATCCAATTGTATCGATTTCTGTTGTCTGAACTTGATAACTTCCTTGACAACAGATGCAAACTGTGCACTTTCACCCAATGGTTCCGAAAAGTCATGGCTGAGCGTCTTGACTGTTTGTTCCGTAGATAGATAACAGTTGTCATTAACCTGTCCAAACTTCTCCAGTGTTGATGCTAATCCTGCACCTTCTTGTAAAGAGAATCCGTTGAATGCAGCACCAGCTTCTGAGAATTCAGAGCCCAAGTCTGCAAAGTGCTTGACGAGTCTCTTGTTCACCTTCTCCACGACCCCAGAGATGGCACTCTCGTATTCACGCGCACTATCCTGTACCGCTGTGAACTTCTTGTCGTCTTCTGTTTCTTTGACGTACATCACTGAACTTGAAGGAACAGGCAGGTAAGAGTGTGCCGCTGATGAGTGTGCTGGGTCCATCGGGTCAGCTTGGAGGATGTTCTTTGGGATATCACTTAATGGTGGAGATGCCAACACTTCAGACCAGTTAGAATTAGGGTTCAAAAAGTCCTGGAATACAGAACTTTCACGAACTGGGTCAATTGCCAAACATCTCTTCAAGAAGACAGCAAGCATCCGACGTCTGTGATCAATGATGCCAACGTCCTCCTTAGCCTTTGTAGGTTGTGCAGCATACTTGGTAATCTTATGCTTCTCAGGAATTGGAGGGATTATTCTAGTTGGGAACAATCTCAGTAGGGCGTTTCTCAATAGTTCAAACTCGGAGTAACGACGTCTTACAATCTGATCGTTGCACTTGATGGTGTACACGATATAACCCCTAGTGTTGCCTTCACGGGATTTACCAGCGTCCACAATCTCAATGGACACGGCACTCTGGTCCTTGAAAGAGTGCTGTGCTGTAGTAGTGTACATCTCTGGGTCGTATGCCTGTGTACCTAAAGACTCTGGCTCTGGGACAGTGGTCTGCGGCTCCTCTGGGGAGGCGGACTTGTCGGTATGTTGCTCGGTGTCATCATCGTGGATTGGGAGGTCTGTGAACTCGTCTTCAGGCACAGCAAAGGGACTGTTGTCTTCTTCCAGAGACATTGTTGTACTGCTTTTGTTTGTGTTTGTGGTGTATTGTAAAGAGAGAGCTGAGTTGTGGCAAAAAGGAGAGGAAAAGCGCTGGCCCGTTTCCCAAATCCCAAGCCATGGTTACGCGGCACTGCTCCTCTATGAAAATTTGGGGGAGCTCATCGACTCTTGCCCTTTTGTACTGCGGATTAACGGGATAAAGATGTCTGGAGTGGGACTTATAGCAGGCGCTTTGAACTATGAGCAGCGTAAGTCTCTGGTAGAGTCCCTCTCTCTGTCCTTGGACAGTTCTGAGAGCGTTCAGGGGCTTCTCAGCATGCTTGAAGTGCTTAAAGATGATGAGGTTCTCTTGACGCTTTCGTCCAGGCTTGGTGACTTTATTACAAGTCAACTTGTTAACGAGTCTCTATTAGAGTCTTATGAGGCACAGATTACATTACTGGCTCAACTTCCCCATGCTTCCGCTTCCGTGCTTGATTGGATCTTCACCCGCATCGTGTCTCTCATCTCCTCTAGAAAGACACTCGTCATCACACCTTCTGCATTGACGATATTTGAAAGGGAATTCTCTGGATTAGAGAGTACAGATGACTTCTCGATTGTCTATCTCTTGTCATTCCTAGAAAAACTCTTCTCCTTGGGTGATATCACCGTTCCTGTATCGTTAGACAAGCTCGTCTTACTTCTTCTTGCATCTACAAATGAAGAAGCAACGGCTAAAGCCACAAAAGTTCTAAGATGGAGAGACGTTTGCATTAACCAACTTCATTCATTCTCATGGGAAATAATCTTTTTGTTATCAAAATCCTCACAGACTTCTCATGTCACCGGTGGATTCATCTTATGGCTTCGTTTCCTCATTGGAACATCAAAGAAGAGCATTGAGTGTCCTGAATTCCAATCGGCAGCACAGTCAGAGGAGTATTGGTCATTCATCCAGAATGGACTCACAAGTTCCGTTCATGAGCATAGAAAATACTGTCTCTCAATTCTCAAGCTTACCATCCAACAACTTCAAGTGGACGTTGATAACTCTCTCATCACATTCACCTTGGCAGACAAACAGTCTCAAACTGAAGAATGGAAGAGATTTGCTACTCTTTATGAGATCATTGGTGTTGACACTGCCTTGAACCAAGCACTTGCTGCTCACTCAGATCTTGTTCAACTCTTATCACCAAACTCATTCATCAAACCATCATGGGGTATGGCTCTCTTGTGTACGGGATTCAAGGGAAACATGGAAGCTGTTAGAAAATACTCTCTTGAATTGATGTTCAGTGTTCCTAAGGAGGATTTATCAAACTTTGCTCATCCTTTCCTCACAGAGATCTTCCTCACTTATGCCATTGAAGGATCTCACTTCCAAGTTAAGAAAAACGGTGATTCATTTACTTGTGAGTATGGAGATCGTTTGGAGTCATTCATCATCAGTCTTATCAACTCTTTGAAAACTGAATCAACGCTTGATTCTACAATCACATCCCTTATTGGTTTCCTTGCTGATATCACCCCTCTGTATGCCCCATCAAGAATCTACTTAACTTCAGGTGTGCTCAAGGGACTCAAGGTTAAGCAGATCTTGGATTCAAGACACACAAAGCAGATATACAGACTGTTTGAGTCTGAATCTGAAGATGATGTTTTCCAGACAACTCTCCAAACTATGCATCTTCGTATGCTCAAGCACATCAAGTCCGATGTCCCACTCTTGCTTGACTCCTTGACGAGATTCGTCCAGTATAACGGATATGACATCTTTTCTGAGAATGTTGAACTGTTCAGAGATTACGTTGCTGCATATTATGATCACTCTCAATTGGCCTATGAGACGAGAGAGCCGGAGTATCAAGTTGTGGTGTATTCGTTGTTTGAGAAGTGTGCCATCACCGATGAGTTCTTGATCGAGTTGGCTTCCAGTGGGTTGGAGATGGATTTCACCTCTGAATACAGCGATCTTCTCGGTTCTTTGATTAAAGGTGCTGATTTGGTATCTTATGAGAAGTCCAATGCATTGGTGGAATTGGAGATCTTTAAAAACAGTTGGAGGGCCATTGATTTGGAGCCTTGTTATAAGTCATTGCTTGTCGAGTTGGATATTGAGAAGTTGAAATTCTTTGCAGCTGCATTCATGAAAGTTGTTGATGTCACTGATATTACATTCTTCCAATTCGAACAACTCCTGGAGCTTCACAATAAAGTCTCTTCCACTCTTGTCGGTGCTAACTTCAAACTGAAGGATTCATACAGTGGATACTTCCTGGATATCCTACACTCATTCTTGAAGATGACACCATTAACTGATGGTCAGCTCACTCAAACCCTAGAACTTTTACAATCGGAATTGAAGAACGGGAACTATTTGGGCTTCAAATCTTCATGTCTCATCATCCAATATCTGTTGAAAAACTATGATGATGTTGATCTCATCACTCTTGTTGAGATTCTTGAATCCATATGGGACCATATCACTGGTGATAGATTGATTTTATCCCAGAAAGACATGCACATGATTGTCATTGAGACTTTGTTTGATGAGAGATTGCTGAAAGACACAATCAACAATGAGTATAACGGTAAGGTTCTCTTAAAGATTGCACTTGACGTTGTTCAATTCTCACAGACTAGAAGATGTCTCTTGCCTTGTCTCTCTTCCAAACTGCTCCAATATCAAACTGCATACACTCAGGAGTTTGAACAGACATTGTGGCTTGTTGATGTGTTGATTGCCATTCTTACATTGATCCAAGAGAACACCAACATGTTCAAGATCAAGAACGTCATTGCATCCAAGTACGATAAGGAGCTTGGTCTTTATGGTGGTATTTATAAGAAGGTTTATGGTCCATTGGAGGTTTCTGCAAAGATCAACGTCATTTCAATGTTGTCTCGTTGTTCCCAATCCTTCTGTGATGAGTACTTTAACGTTGTACTTAGTGATAAGTACACCTTTGTTACACCAAAGAAGAAGTCAAACGGACAGGAAGAACTTCAACGAGTTTATGCTTATTCTTCATTGTTGTTGGTTTCTAAGAGAATCTCTAAGGAGCTTCTTTCGTCTTATTCATTGACATTTATGGCAAGACTTGAGAAGGAGCCAAGTCCTTGGATTAGATCATACATGGAATGGGTCATCGCCATTGATCTTGTTCTGAGTAAGAAGAACAGACCACAACTATTTGCATTTTTCCAAGATCAAGGAAAGCCAGTCCTTGTCACATCCGTGGAGACTATTGCCTTCCTGGTATCCCAGAAGCTTGAAGGTGATGAGGCTGTTGAATACTTTGATACATTTGCCAAATATCTCATTCCAAACTGTGCTTCGAACAAGCCACTCGTCAGACACTTTTCCAATTCTTTGATGCTGTCGCTGTATCCTGAGATCAAGTCTAAGAAGATTGAACTCCCAGTTGATGGAATCTTACAGATGTTATACGAAGAAGCCCAGAAATCTGCAGTCACGGGCAAATACAGAACTGGTGATGCTTTACTTTGGGATATTGAGGAAGATTTCAATATGGTTGCTATCTTTGGTGGTGTCTTGTCAAGAACTTCACCTCGTGAAGTGGAAACTATCACAGAAAGAGACTTCAAGACTTATGCTGCTGCTGATCTACCTGTTGAGATTGGTGTCACCAAACTTCCAAGTTGGGTCAGTTCAAATGATGATAATACCAACGAGAGACCAACCAGTTCTTCTGAAAGTTCACCATTACAGACAAAGAGTGGTGCTTGGGAGTCCGTACTGGACATTGATGAAAACGTGAGAAACGTTAAGAGAAGTGAATTGATCGTTGTTAGTTCTCTTGTTGACAAGGCACCAAACTTGGGAGGTATTTGTCGTCTTTGTGATGTTCTTGGTGCCGGTTTAATGACTGTTGATGATCTAAGAGTGAAAAAGAATCCTCAATTCAAGAGTGTTGCCGTCACTGCTGATTACTGGATGCCTATGGAGGAAGTGAACATTGATAACATTGCCTCATTCATGAGAGAGAAAAAGAGTGAAGGATATACGTTGATTGGACTTGAGCAAACTGACAAGTCAATTGTCTTGGGAAAAGAGACTCAGTTCCCTTCCAAATCTCTGTTCTTGTTGGGAAAAGAAGCCGAAGGTATCCCAGGTGAACTGTTGGCTGAGTTGGATTACTGTGTGGAGATTCGCCAGTTGGGTGTCATTAGATCCATGAACATTCAGACTGCTACTGCAGTTCTTGTACATGCGTATTCGTCTTCAGTCATCTCTGAGTAATGTATGAATCAACTTAATTGTAATCGTCAGTAGACTCCATCATGTAAGCGCTGGGTTCGGATAAGACCGCGGCTATGGCCGGGGCTAGGAAAGATACTCATGAGTACGTCATAACTCCACAACTAGGGGCTCAAATGAAGAAATAAATTAATGTTTAGAATCGTTGAATGTTGTACTTATGTAAACTCGGGTTAATAGGACAATTTATTTTCCAAAAATGACTGTACGCCAGAAAATGGAGTGACGTTGTCTATATTGAACAGTTCAACCAAGAAATAAAAAAATCAAGCTAAATTTGCACTATTATACGCCATGTTAGAGACTAATGACTAATATCACTAGATTTAGAAACAAAAGATGAACAGAAACCCACTCTCAAAACCCTACCAACATCAATAGTCATTGAATAACGTGAATTTATATGTCTAAAAAATAAGGTGGGTGTAGAGGTTGGTGAGCGGGTGTTTCAGAGTCTATCTCCATGTCCTAGGAGTGAGCTAAAAGAACGGTCACACGACCGAAAGAGAAAGGGCCAGGGAATACCATCAGAGGACCAGCTGAGAGATCGACAGTAAACGACCAGCAGCACCACAAAACCCACCAAAAGCCCTGGGAAGTGGAAGCCCTAATGTGACTTAAACAAGAAGCCGACGTGCGGGGGCTCGGGGATCGGGATTCCAGGACGCGATAAGCAAATCGATGTCTCACAGCAAAACAACAAAGAAACTGACAGCAATTCCCGCTTCTTTTGCACCTCTGGAGTCCCACAGGATAACACACAAGGCACAATGTCACATGACACACCTCCTCCGTTGGGCCCCCGTGTAAGGTCTCTCGTCGCCTCTGTGCTCGTGGCCATCGCATCAGGCACTCCATACGTGTACTCTGTCTACGCCCCGCAGCTCGTGAAGAGAGCACATCTTACCGGATCACAACCGGCAAAGCTTTCGCTGGCTCTTTCTCTTGGTGGTGCTTTGGGTGGTTTACCTGCAGGTATCATCATCGACTATCTGGGTCCTCAGAGAGCTAATGGATTGGGAGGAATCATCTGCTTTGCTGCCTTCCATACCCTCGATTGGGCTTTCACCAACAACGCACATAACGTTTACCTTTACATGCTTGCACTGGGTCTTTCCGGATTTGCATCAGTGTTAAGTTTCTATTCAACAGTCAAGTGTGCCACTACAAATTTCCCACATCATAGAGGAAGTGCCGGTGCCCTTCCGGTGTCTGCATATGCACTTGCTTCGCTTCTCTATTCCACCATTTCCGTGAACTTCTTTGAAGAAGATACCCAGGGACTTCTTCGTTTCTTCTCTGTTTTTTCACCAACGATTTGCATTATGTGTACGTACTTCCTCCAGATTGTTGAGAAGAGGAAAAGACGTACCAGCTCTCTTTCCAGTGAACGTGAAAGATTGATCCAGCCACCTTCACATTCTGATAGTGTTGTTTCCTTCAGATCCATGATCTCATTGCCTCCAAGAAGAGACAGTATACACAAAATGTTTTCGCTCTGGGGTATTGGAAGAACACCTTCAACACTTTCCGTTGATGCTCAAAGACCACTTTTCAAACTTCCAGATATTAACGAAGGACAATCATCGGAAACAAGTTCTGCGATCTACGTCCCTGTCGAGGATGTTCCTGTCTTCGTTAAAGCAGGTTCACCAATCTGGGATCATGAAATCTTCAAGGCAATCACCACTAGAATCTTTATCAAGTTTTATTTCATCCTTGCATGTCTCATGGGTATTGGCCAATTGTACATTTACAGTGTTGGATTCATCGTTGTTGCACTGGTACAATCCCACCCAGAGGAAAACCACATTGTGGGAGATGCTCAAGCATTACAAGTTTCCATTATTGCACTTTTCAGTTTCCTTGGAAGACTTACCTCAGGCCCAATTTCAGATGTTGTCCGCCGTAAGTTCCATGCACAGAGAACATGGTGTATTGTGTTCTCTGCCGCACTGTTAGGATTTGGACAACACCTAGTGACAGTCACAGATAACGTTGATGGTCTTTGGATTGCATCTGTGGTTATTGGATTTGCATTTGGGTTCTGTTTTGGTACTTTCCCAGCTATTGTTGCAGATACATTTGGTACTGATGGATTCACCACTCTTTGGGGTATCATGTCCACAAGTGGTGTCCTAGTGCTTATGACGTTATCTAACCACCTTGCTAGTGTTCTCAAGTCTAATAGTGATGAAGAGGGCGTGTGTGTCTTGGGAGGTGGATGTTACAGTGTCGTGTTTGAGTTGACAAAATGGCTCTGTGTCTTTGTCGCTTGTATGACCATCTTTACCATTTGGTATAACCATAGAGTCGGACTGAAACAATCAAGTTCTTAATGTTTTAACTTAAAAGAAAGGACGCTTAATGTACGAGTAAAATGTCTCAAGGTGATTGTAGTATTACATAAAAACGATCTAGAGGTCTTCCCAACCGAAAATCCAGTTGTTCACTTTCCCAAGTAAACTGTTACTAGCAACTGGCTTTTCATCCAACACGGCACGGCTAGAGTAGAGGTTAGTAGTTTCTTTAATAGGTTTGGCAAAGATCTTATCGTCGTTCTTCAATGTCAACTTTTGTGGGATCGATGTGAATTGGATGTTGTCTCCTTCTTGAGCATTACTCGATTGTTGCATTGGAATATCACTCTCTCCAATATCATCAGTAGATTGAATGTTAATAGATGCAATATTCTCCACTGCAGACTTGGAGTATGGAACACAACCAATCATGGATCCATGGAAAACAGTACCACTCTCTTCCAATGCTCTGATGGCAGATGCTCTATTGTCAAAAGTGAGCTTAACCCAACCGTTTCCAGTAAATATTGGATAGCTCTTGTGTGACTGGTTGTGGAAAAGAGGATCAACTCTTGTAGCTTCGAAATCTTCAAGAATCTTACCAAATTTACCAAAATGCTTAATCACTTGGTTTGCGATTGATTCAGGGTATCCGAAAACCAGAACTGCAGATTCACCACCAAGTGCCCTTTGAGACACTAGTTGTGTCTTTGGTGCAAACGAATCATACTCTTTAACAGGTGTCGATAATGACGATGATGTCTCCTGGAGGAATTTTTGTGTAGATGGTGTGCCATTAAGTGGAGCAGAGGTTTCCTGCTGTGACATGATTGAAACGTTGGCATCAGTCTGGTTGTTGAAAGACAAGAAGGAATCATTGCCATCCTCTCTTTGAAGATCAGAAATAGTCTTGGATGGTGGGAGCTCGTCTGAGAAGGCATTAACATGTGTCAATTCAATGTTGTTTCTTCTTGTGCCAAACGTAAGAGTCTTGAATCCTGGTGCTGAGTTGTTTTGATTTGAGTTGGTTTTTGTGAGGAAAGTGGACTCTGACTCAATATCATTGAGAGTCTCTCTCTTGATTGCCCGTGAGGGAACTGTACGTCTCTTTGGGTTGTTAAACCAGAGTGGTTGGGCGTTCTGCTGAGCAGCAGCGTTGGTCTTGAGATTGATGGCTGCCAACGAAGGATTTGGAGAATCAAAGTTCAAATCCAGCGACTGCTTATGCGTTGGCGTTCTTCTTGGAGAGTATGTGATCGATGACGCACTTGTGGATCCAATGTCATCAGTAGATCTATCAGCAGCATCTGTGCGTACTTTGAGTTGGTTGAATCTGCTCTGTCCCTGGTCATGAGAGCCGTTAAGAACGTCAAAGTTCTTCTTGTAACGACCTCCAAAGAGATCACGTGAGAACTCCTGGTCCTCTTTTGTTCTGAAGGCAGACATAATAGGCGATACAGAGAAACAAGAGAAGAGGAACATAGAAGTTTCTGCTTTGTTTACCTTTGGGAAAAATCTCCCGGCGAGCTTAAACACCCGAACACCAAGCGCGGTGGCAACAAAACAGTGGCAACGACCTCCCACTGCACACTGACCAACACTCACACCCACACCCACACACATATACAAACACAGACAATGGCTACAGGAACATTGGAGGAGGCCAGAGAGGCCAAACAGTCAGGCGACTTGGCTCTCGCTGAGAAGATTTACCGTGAGGTGATCCACTCCAAACCAACCACACATGACTTCTCCGCCCAAGAGACCGCCATCTTTGAGCTTGGTGATCTTTACAAGTCTAAGGGAGACAGTGACGCTCTTTCTAAGCTCATTCCAGAGGCCAGAGATGTCATCATGGTGCTTGCCAAGGCTAAGGCCGCTAAGACAATCCGTAACTTGATTGATCTCTTTGACGAAATCCCAGACTCTACGGACGCACAGATTGCAGCATTGAAGGACTCAATTGATTGGTCTGTTAAGGAGAAGAGAACATTCTTGAACCAATCCCTTCATATCAGACTTGCCACAATCTATTTTGAAAAGAAGAGAGCTTACCAAAGTGCTCTTTCCATCATCAACAACCTCCTCAGAGAATTCAAGAAGCTTGATGACAAGTCCTCACTCGTTGAGGTCCAATTGCTTGAAGCTAAAGTTTATCACTCTTTGAGAAACCTGGCTAAGGCTAAAGCTGCACTCACATCAGCTAGAACTTCTGCAAATGCCATCTATTGTCCTACAGCTACACAGGCAGAGCTTGATAACATGAGTGGTATCTTACACGCTGAGGACAAGGACTACAAAACTGCATTCTCCTACTTTTACGAAGCATTTGAGAGTTATGACACACAGAATGACGAGAAGAACTCTATTAAGGTGTTGAAGTACATGCTCTTGTGTAAGATCATGCTCAATTTGATTGATGACGTGAAACAAATCCTCTCGGCAAAATATGCATCCAAGTATAACTCCAAGGACATTGATGCCATGAAGGCCATCTCTAAAGCATATGCAAACAGATCTCTTAAGGAGTTTGAACAAGCTCTTACAGTTTATGGGAAGGAATTATCTTCCGATGCTATCATCAAATCACATTTCAACGATCTTTACGATACACTTCTGGAGCAAAACTTGGTGAAGGTCATTGAACCATTCTCCGTTGTTGAGATGGATCACATTGCAAAGATTATCGGACTAGATGTAAAGCAAGTCGAGGGAAAACTCAGTCAAATGATTTTGGATAAGGTGTTCTACGGTGTGTTGGACCAAGGTAATGGATGGCTTCACATATTCGATGAACCACAGAGGGATGCCACATACGACTCAAGTTTAGAACTTGTTAAACACATGTCTACAGCTGTGGAGCTTCTCTACGAGAAGGCTGCAAGCTTGAACTGAGAATATTCTGGGAATATTTTAGATAGTAAAGTGGAGTTCTTTTTAAAACCGTTTTTGTAGTAACTTGTATTCATTAAAGACCTTCACTAGCGGCCAAAGCACCACAATGAGCAACCAATGTAAGATATTCTTTGAGTCTTCCACAATTTTGGAATAACTCGTAGAACTTTGTGCTTTCACTAGCAACCAAGTTCGTCAAGGAAAGTGCATCTGAAAGGAAGGATGAGTTATGTGCTGTGCCGTCAACGTAAATGTTATGCAGCTCAATGATCAAGAATGGGATGTAGAGAGAACGCAAATCAGACACCAACTCTTTTTCATAATCAGTTTGAGAAAGTTCAATGAAGAATGTGCTGATTGTGTCCTTAAGCATCGTTGTGATTCTTGTCATTGTCTCCATGAAGGCATAATTGGATGTGTGCTGAGGAGAAGAGTTCCACTCTTCAATGGCATTAAATGCAGAAATCAACGTATCATATTGGATTAACTCTTCTCTCTCATTATCTGAAACTTCCTTATCAACAAGTGCTCCCATACTCTCAACATCATAATGTTTGAGTAATTGCTGGATTGAATTTCTTGAAGCAAACATCTGCGACGCCTTAACCCTACCCGTCAACAAGAATCTTCTGAAAAGAGAGACAGTGGAATGAAGAGCATCAGAGTACATCTTTGCCTCAATAAACCATTCAACACCTCTAATCAACTGCATATCACAATCCTCAATGCCTTGTAACGTTACACCATTCTTCAACTGATAATGTGATTCAGTAACGGCAAACACTCTCTCAACAGTTCTCTTAACAATGTTCTCCAATGGCAAGTTGTATAATCTGCTCAACTCCAATTGCTTTGGTCTTGCTTCAGAATCATAAAGATCAACCAAGAACATAGAGTATGCGTTTCTGGCTTCGATCTCTGGAAGGAATGACACATATAGTGGTATGAGGTCGTACTGACCAAATTCTCTAAGTGTAGTGATATATGCAGTAATAAGCTTGGTCTTATCCTCAATGTTGATTGACTCTGGGTCAATAACAGAGACAAAAATGGCCAAATGCGTGACGATTCTGAGAAGATCAGCATCGTTCAATAACTCTGTGATGTTGTTAACCGAGGAATGAATGATTGTTGGGATATTTCTAGTAGCAACAGATGCAGAAAGAACACGAAGTGGGTGCTCACTCTCTTCACTTCTCTTAAGTTTAACAGAGTTGAGTATCTTTTGAATTGAAAGATCAGTTCTTGGGAAGTTCAAAATCAAATCCTCTTTGGATACTCTTCCAGCATCAACAAGTTTGTGATCCATCTCTAATGTGAAAATGTGGTTCAAATAGATCAGTAAGTGTGATTCCCAGGATGTAACCAACTCTAGCGGTGACAAGTCTCCTGAAAGATAGGCATAGATGGCTCTTTCATATGTGGATAATTTGTCATTCTTGGAAAGCAAATAGACTGTACGTCTCCAAAGGGCCTTCTCTTTAATTCCACGTGTAGCGATATCGTCCGTCATTTCATCCTCTTTATCAACAATAGGGTCATGATAACTGTTGATTCCCTGGATGATCATCTGAAGTGTCCAGTTGTTGGTGTTTTCACATTCGAGTGCAGCTTCCTGGTACTTCCCTGTCAAGATGAGCTCAAATATGTATTTGAAGAAGGTGTTATCCTGTTCCTGATCTTTAGCGTCAATTGATTTCTGAAGACGAATTGGTGCATCTGAATCAAAGTTATCAAGAGTATTTGACAGTTGGGTGTTGAACCATTTCGTTGTGTTGAGATTTGCAGGTCTCTCAACTTCCATGGCATTTGATTGGATCCAAGTCATTATAATCCAGATTTCATAAAGATTTGGGTCATTTGTTAGGAAATACTCTTCAAAGACGATGTCAGAGTTGAAAGACTTTGGGGCCTCCTGTCCTCTCTTCTCAGAGTATCTGTATCTCAAAAGACTCTCAACAAGATCCCAGAGTTTCACTTCAAGGTCACGCCATTCAAATGTTTGTGAATCAGCACCTTGATCAATGACATTACGTGCAATGGAGGCAGTCAAATACTTGAAGTCACGGACAAGATCGAACTCATCATCCTCCTGTTGGTTCAGTTTAAACTGCTTGAGAACGTCAGCAAACTCGACAATTGCCTGTTGTGTAGCCGCTTCCGAAGCGCTTAAGTTCTCACTCATTATGAACAAAGAGGGAGAGCTGTAAAGAGATGGAATGGAGTTTGAACGATGACTTTAGGCCCCTGTTGGAGGTTTTAGTAGTGTGTAAACAAGAAAAAGTTGAAGTCTCTATTACTCGTCGCGAAAACTCGAAAAATAAATATTGTAAAATAGCCGAAAAAGGAAAATACTGTTTATGGCTGAAAGAAACAGCGATCACGTGATCACTGATAACCCTTTCTTTTTGTAACTGATCTACGACTAATCAACAAGTAAATCAGTTAAAGGCAAAACGACATAAAAATTGCAAATGGAAATCTCCAATTACCGTATAGATCTCCTTGAAAGTGGCGATGGTTGGTATCCGCTAGTTGGTCTTCGATCTCTTGGGGTATAAGTAGCAATACTCTTTCTTAAACTCGTTGGTTGCTTCTTGACAGGAGTGAATTCCCCATGAGAGTATTTCTCAATGGTTTCTCTTCCCTTATGATCATGAGTTTTGAAAACTTTTTCCGTTCTTCCTGGAGAATAGTACTGGGCGGCCTCATCACCATATGGACCCTTCGTAGCATCAACAGAAACTTCTCTCTTAGCCACAGACAACTTAGGTCTGACGTATTTGCGCTCGTATTCATCGAATGTTTCTTGGAATAAGACTTGTTTGTCTTGGATTAGGACGAGATATCCCTTAACGATGACGAAGTAGAGAACGAAAGAAGTCATGGTGAGAAATGCAAGGTTTGTAAATGAGGATTGCGCCATGTAGAGAAATGCAATGTTGAAAGGTGGGAATGTGATGAAGAGATAAGTAGAGAATTTTGATGGATTCCACATGTTGAGCTCCCAATATGATCCAATATCTGTATCCTCATCTTCTGATCTTTTGATCCAACTAAAGAATCCGGAGGAAGAGCCATTGACCTTACGAGCAGATGTTGTTTTTGGGATCGTGTCTTTGTTGAAAACGGCATACTTTTTAGTCTTCATCATAAATGCAAGAGTGTTGATGATGTTGATGGAAATGATCAAGAACTGAAGGAGTGAGATGACCCTTTGTACGAATGATGGCTCATCCGTCGTTGTGAAGTACTTGGAATCCCTTAATAGAGATCTGTCGTAGTTGAAATAGACAGAAGATGCGTTCTTAACAACATTGTGATCTTGCCACAGTCTTATGAAGAAGTATAGTAACGTGAGGATGATACCCAGAGGGAGTGCCACTGTCTCCGAGAAAGAATCCCAGTCAATGAGCTCACGTTGCTCGTTGAGTTCTAAAAGAAGATCCAGCGGGTAGGATTGGATCCTTGACCATAGACCCTGCTTGCGAACAATTCGAGCCATCTCTGGGAGAAATATCTGGGATATTGCTATTGTCCTTGGTTTGTATTTGCCTCTTGGTTGTGGTCCTTTTTTGTTTACTTTTTATGATGGCGCGCGATCTACTAGGGCTTAACTCTATGTACATTTTCATTAAGCGAGCTCGATCTTATAGTCTGAGCCAATCTCTCCAAATATCTCGTTATCACCAATTTCAAATCTTTCGACGAGTAGTGAAATGTCCTGCCCCGGCTGAACACTCACCTTCTGCGTCCAGATGCCATACAAGTTATCATCAAATTCTTGGTTGATCTGAATAGGTCTTCCGTCCTTGTAGAAGAGACTTGCCCTAATCTTGGGCCTGTATGTAGACATCTTACCATCTGACCATAGATGTGCTCTTATTGTAGTCTCTCGTGATACTCTGAACGTAACACGGAATCTGTTCTTCTTATTCCAAGAGAATGTGAATGGCTTGATGAAGAGTCCTAATCTCGTGTTGATTCTGGATATCGTCAATGGGCATTCACATGAGAGGACCAGTTTAAATTTGGCATGAACATCAGGATCATAAGTTGAAGGAACAAGTTTGTACTTTTGACCGGACTTTAACGTCAAGGAAGTAGCCAAAGACCCCGGTTGGTACTTCTCATTGATGATTGAAGGCTTTTGCATGAACGAGACCGAATCGTCCCAGAAGAAGAGCTGGAAATTAACCAAAGTATCATCATCTGCAAACAACCCTAGCTGTAATTCAACATCCTTCTGATAATCTTCAAGGGAGATCTCATACTGTGGGTTTTTGGTATAACTCTGATAACTCCAATTACCGCCACAACTATCAATATCCCAAGCGTCTTCCACAGTCTTCAACGTTGGATATTTGTTGTGTGATCTCTTAAGCTCAATCTTGGAGTTGGAATAAGTATGAACAGTGAAGTTTTCCATTGATTTGGAGTCGTTGGAGATGATGGCAGTGCAACTTTCACCTGGGGTAAGGACAATAGTGGAGAGATGTAACCCAGTATTATTTGCAATGTTTCTTTTGGAATCGAGTGGTAACGTCTTTGTAAACAACTTTTCACCATTTGTACGGAATATGCTTAGATTGATGTCTGATTGTGGATGACCTTGATGCTTCTCAACGAGAATCTTAACTTCATTAGTCGTTGAATCACCATTGTGGATGTGAATCTGTGGTGAGTAGTATAAGGTATTGTGTGGATTGTTCCAAATGCAATGTATGCTGTTGTAGTGCTTGTATGATGCGGGATTCCAATTGAGGTACATTGTCACAAAATGGTCAAATATCTCACTGAGTTTAATAACCGTTATGTTCTTCATCCATGGGTTCTTAACAACAACAGTCTTATTGGACTCAATAAGTTCCATTATGGCGTAGTCATGATTAGCTTCAAATCCCTTTTCTGGGTATGGTCCCGTTCCTAATGCAAGAACAACTCTGTTTTGTTGAAATGCAGGGAAAAGTGTATCCCATAACATGTCCATATCTGGACGTTGTGAAGCGGTAATAAACTCTGGGAACCATCCTGAAATCATAAATGTATCAATGCTCGTGTTTGAACCTTTGGAATCATAACCATGCCCTTTGACAGTAAGATATGCCTTCTCCAGGAAGGCTGGCCAGTACAGCTTTGGGTTCGTCTGTGATCTGATGAATAACGATTTGTCATCCTTGAGGACTGGAAGTTCATTGCTCACTTCCACAAGTCTTGGAGAACCATTAAAATGGAGAACAACGCCATATCGTTGTGATGGACTATGCGGGACAATGGCGTCTAGCAGCAGCTGTGCATTGTTGCGCGCCAGTGAGATGAGTGCAGTGACAAAAGAGCAGTCTTGAAGGAGGTCTTGATAAATATGTGCGATTCCATCCAGTGACCAATCCTGTGAGTATATGGTATCCCATGACCGTAGGAGGGACTGTTGATGGTCCGATAATGGGAGTAATTGGGCCTCCAAAGGTGCATTCTCAATGAAGATAGTGTGGGGTGGTCCAGACACTGGGGGTCGTAGATGACCACGCAGTTGCGACGCTAACCATAGAAGCCGCTCATCAAAGGTAGGTTTGGAAGTCTTTATCCTTTGATGGAGGTCGATGGCTGCAAGACATAACTGTGTGAGCGCTTGCTTGTTGACTTGCGTCGTATGCTGCTTAAGGGCCTCGTTTAACCGCGTGACGGCCGAAAGCGACACCGAGTGAGCATCAGAGCCCTTTGCCCACTGGAAATGCGCCTGCTCAAGGAGCCTCTGGGAGGAAGCAACAGACGAAGCCATCCGGTGGGTGGCTGTGTTAGTGATCTGTGTTCTATTTGGGCTGCTGTAGGTCCTGTGTATACGTAGCGCTAATCCAGTGATCTTTTAGTAAGAGGCCGCAGGTCCAGCCGCGAAACCCATCGACACAATTCCAGACGTCCACAAGGCAACCACATCCACCAACCCTCACCAAGGAGCCCCCCACTCTTTTCCCCCAGAACTGTCCATCCTATAAGAAGCACACATACCGCCACAGCCCCCTACTTGATATACTCACACCTGTCAACTATAGCGCAAATCTAACAACACAGCATTGACCATGGGTGTCTGTTCCTCCAAAGAAGAGACCGCCCCGACCCAGCAGGGCTCCGGCCGCACAACTCACGTCCAGAACGTTTCGGAAAAGCCAAATACATCAAAAGACCAAACTTCTAATGAAAGTGTGGACCCTCTGAGTACACCAACGAATCACAACACAACAGCCGCCCTTTCCAGCTCGCGTAAGCAGTCCATTGTGCCCTCGGAGTCCTCCATGTCCAGTAATAAGAACGGAGCACTGGCATTGCAAGCCAACGGAAAAGATTCACATGAATACACAAAAGTTCTGCTATTAGGAACCGGTGAATCAGGTAAATCTACCATCTTACAACAACTACGAATCCTTCATTCCAACGGTTTCTCCGAGCAAGAGCTTTACGATTTCAAGCCATTCATCTTCAGCAACATTGTGTCATCAGCCAAGGACATTGTTGAGGCTTACAAAAAGTTCGATGTGAAGCTAGAAGAAGATGATCAGATTAACGAAACAGATTTTGATGACATACTTGCTGCTCAAGCACCAGTTGATCCAGCTGCACACTTTGATAAACGACTGGCACAGAAGATTCAATCGCTTTGGAAAAACGCATCAACAACATCATTGATAAGGGACCATAGACAAGAGTTTTATCTAATGGATTCAGCTAAGTACTTCTTCGAGGAACTGGACAGAATCTCTCAGGAAGACTACTTGCCTAACGTGACAGATATCATCAGAACGAGAAAGAAGACTTCTGGTATCTTTGACCTCAAGTTTGAACTCCAAGGATTAAAGATCCACATATTTGATGTCGGCGGACAGAGATCGGAGCGTAAGAAGTGGATTTACTGTTTTGACAACGTTGCTTCAATCATATTCTGCGTTGCTCTCTCAGAGTATGACCAATCGCTCTTGGAAGAGAAATCTCAGAATAGACTGGAAGAATCTCTCACACTTTTCGATTCAGTGGTAAATTCCCGTTGGTTCCAGAGATGTTCAATTGTGCTATTCCTGAATAAGATTGATGTCTTTGTTGAAAAGTTGCCATACTCGCCACTTGAGAAATATTTCCCAGATTACAAAGGAGGAAATGATGTCAACAAGGCTACAAAATACATCCTTTGGAGATTCTCCAAAGTCAACAGATCGGGTCTTCCAATCTATCCATATATAACACAGGCCACAGATACGAATAACATGAACCTCGTCTTTGTCGTTGTCAGAGAGAGCATCTTTGCAAACATTCTTCAGGATACTGGTTTGCTCTCTTGATCCATCCTCACATTCATATACAATCACTCCACATCCACATCCTTCAAAAACAGCCATTCCCTGACTTACTATACCAAATTCAAACTTGAAATTTACGGAAAAATCTTTTTAATTAATTACCATCAACATCCACCATCATGCTTCGTCTATTAATCAGTTATCGTATATCTTTCCATCAACATCATTACACTTGTTGATTGTTATAAAGTACGTCCTGTGCTCGAACGCGTGCAAAAGATCTGTGACGACGTTTGTAGTACCTGCACCCTTTCTAGAATAGTTAAGGCCATTGAGTTGCATATCAGTGATTGTGTGGGGCAAATCCCTTCTAGTTATCTCCAATTCAACACCAGCCTCTGAGAAACTTAGAGGAAGCATTGTAACGTAGTCTCCATCATGCACAATTCTCAAGAACCCAAAATCAAAGTCACCCCCATCACGTAATTCTTTGGAAATGACGGAGCTATAGAACAATTCATTGATCCAATCTCTCATCTCTTCGTTGAATAACTTAGGGCCTCCGTAGCTGAACAAACGAAGACTGAAGCCCAATATCCTGAACTCGATTGCAGCCAATGTAGCCATGGCAGAGCCAAGAGAGTGACCAACAAGGACCAACTTGTAGTATGGGTACTTCAGATACAACTCCAATACTGGACTGATCACATCTCTGTAAATTGCATGAAGATGTTGGTAGAACCCCAGATGGACCTTGCAGCCTTTGCATGGAGGCACACGGTTGCGGTAACCAGAAACGGGCTTGTAGTCTGCCCGGGCAAAATACAAATCGCTGAGCCAGTCAGTTGCTGTCGAGCTTGCCCTAAATGCAACCACAATCTCCTTGTTCTTCTTGTCAAGTGCAACAAAGGATGATCCAGAATCGCCGACACCAGCGACGTGGACCATCACAACCTCCACTCCAGAGTTTCTGTTCAACTGGCAAAAGTTGATAAGACAACCGCCTTCATTGAAACCCAAGCCCTTAGTGAGCATACCTGGTTTGCTGATACAATGGGCAAGCTTGGAGTAATGTGCATAGTGAATAACATCATTGTAGACATTCTCTGACACTTGTGCAGCAGACGTTACGGCGAGGAGCCCCACGGTGTAGATGAGGAGAGTTGCAAGAAGCTTCATACCGGGTTGTGCGTCAGCAATTGAGGTTCGGAAAACATTAAGTCTTTCATAACGGATCTCTTGCAGAGACAGAGGGTGACAGGGAGAGGTAGAGGAGCTCCTCCCCCACAGAGAGAACAGACAGTTTTGTGTCAGTAGGGCCTCGCTTGGCCAAAAATTCTGCCAGTTTATCCCGGGTAAATCCGGCGCTCGAAAAATGTGGACGTGTCATGAAAAAAAGCGACGCGCTGAGTTGGCAACAACACCCAAACACGTTGAGATAATCTACCGTCTTTATCGCTGTATCGTCACAATGGCTAAGAAGGTGAAGGAAGCAACACCCTCCCCAAAGGGGGCTGCTTCAGTGGCTACCCCAGAGGTGGATCCAGTGCCAAAACTTGTCTACGAGAAGGGTGTGACGCGTCCTTTCCTCGTCACAACCCCACAGGAAGACCTTGGTAAAATCCGTGCCATCTCTACCCAGAAGGACCGCGTTTACCTTGGAATCCTTGCTGTTCTCTCCCTTTTCTACAGAGTTAAGAACATCTCTCATCCAGACTCCGTTGTCTTTGATGAGGTGCACTTCGGTGGTTTCGCTAAGAAGTACATCAACGGTGCCTTCTTTATGGATGTCCACCCACCTTTGGCTAAGATGCTCTTCGCAGGAATTGCCTCTCTTGCCAACTTCAAGGGTGACTTCGACTTTGAGAAGATTGGTGACAAGTTCCCAGATACCACCCCATACGTTCTCATGCGTCTTCTCCCAGCTCTCATGGGTGTTGGTACCGTCTTCTTGATGTTCCTCACATTGAAGGCTTCTGGTGTCAGATCTACAGTGGCATTCATCACAGCCCTCATGTTCATCTTTGAGAACTCCTATGTCACCATTTCCAGATACATCCTCTTGGATTCTCCATTGGTGTTCTTCATTGCCGCTGCCGCCTATGGTTACAAGAGATTCCAGAACGAGGTCCCATTCACTTTCAAGTGGTACAGGGCCTTGATCTCCACTGGTGTTGCTCTTGGTTTGGCTGTGTCCTCTAAGTGGGTTGGTTTGTTCACAATCGCTTGGGTTGGTCTCTTGAACGTTTGGGACTTGTGGTTCATTCTTGGTGACTTGAGTGTTCCTGTGAGCAAGTTCTTCAAGCAGTCCGCCTTCAGAGGTGTCTTCCTCCTCGGTATTCCAGCTATTCTCTACCTTTCTTTCTTCGCCATCCACTTTAGCATCTTGACTAAGGAGGGTGATGGTGGTGCCTTCATGTCCTCTGCCTTCAGAGCTACCTTGCAGGGCAACAAGATCCCAACAAACATCTTGAAGGATGTTGGTGTTGGTTCTAAGGTTAGTATCCGTCACATTGCCACTCAGGGTGGTTACTTGCACTCTCACGAGCACATGTACGAGACTGGTTCTAAGCAGCAGCAGATCACTCTTTACCCACACTTGGACAGCAACAACAACTGGATCATTGAGTTGTATAACGTCTCCGAGGCTCCAACCAGCTTTGAACAGATCACCGATGGTACCAAGATTAGATTGTTGCACGAGCTCACTGGTCGTCGTTTACACTCTCATGACCACAAGTGTCCAGTTTCTGAGAACGACTGGCAGAAGGAGACCACATGTTATGGTTACCAAGGTTTTGCTGGTGATGCTAACGATGACTTTGTTGTTGAGATCCAGAAGGACTACACATCTGATGTCTCTGCTCAGACCAACTTGACTGCCTTGCGTTCTGTTTTCAGATTGCGTCATGCTATGAGTGGTTGTTACTTGTTCTCCCACGAGGTTAAGCTTCCAAAGTGGGGTTTCGAGCAGCAGGAAGTTACTTGTGCTACTCAGGGTGTTGTTGACAAGAGTTTGTGGTACATTGAGACCAACGAGAACAGATTCTTGCCACCTGGAGCTGAGAGAATCAACTATCCAAAGTTGACCTTCTGGGACAAGCTTATTGAATCCCACCAGAGAATGTGGCACATCAACAGTAACTTGAACTCCCCACACTCTTGGGAGTCAACTCCAAACACATGGCCATTCTTGCTCCGTGGTATCAACTACTGGGGTGAGCCAGACAAGCAGATTTACTTGATTGGTAACGCTCCAATCTGGTGGTCCGTTACAGCCATTGTCTTCGGCTTTATCATCTACACTGCTATCCAGATTTTGAGATGGCACCTGGGTGATGCTGTCGGAAGCGATGAGCACGTGTTCAACTACAACGTCCAGACCATCCAGTACTTGCTTGGATGGCTGTTGCACTTCTTCCCATCTTTCCTCATGGGTCGTCAGTTGTTCCTTCACCACTACATTCCAGCTTACTACTTTGGTATTTTGGCTCTTGGTCACTTGTTTGATATTCTTGTTACCTACGTCTTCTCCAAGAAGAAACCAGTTGCTTACGCCATCATTGGTTCTTTCACCTTTGTTGTTCTGATCTTCTTCATCACATACTCTCCTCTTGCTTACGGTACTTCTTGGTCCAAGAGCACCTGTGAGGCTTCTAAGTTGCTCTCTGACTGGGATTACGACTGCAGAAAGTACGCTTGATCGCCAACGATAGACTTCAAACATAACGAGATAAAAAACAATCAAAAGAAAAAAGAATATGAATATAGTTAATGCATTTTATGCAACGTACAAGTAATTAAGAACTCTGGCTTTGTAGATCATGGGTCTACGTTAGAATGGAAATTAGAGAATCATGCATAACGTCGTAGTAAAAAAAGAAAGATGTAACTTTCAATTAGCTCTTTCAGAGTTGGAAATGTGTTCTGCCAACTGTTTCAATTTCTCTTCTAATTCATTATCATTTGACACTTGTACAATCTTATCCATGTTGCCCAGTGTAGACCCCACCTCGTTTTTGAGGCCATGCGCCTCTTCCAACATTCCTCGTAAGTCATTCACAAGTTCTTGGTTACTCGACTTCAATTCTTCCAATTTTTCATTTAAATGTTTCAAATTTGCCTCTTTCACTGGTATTAAATGACCAGCCAGTATCGTAGTGGGTGTTAACTGGTCGATAGGAACGCTTGGTTTATCACCGTTCTTCTTTCGTTCTTGAGCGTGCATGATGATGTCTTCCAAATCATCCAGTTTGATCTGTATGTCTCTCTCTTTGAAGATTGCCTCAAACTCAGTCATTGAACCTTTGTTCCACTGGCTGATAATTTGTGCTCTCACAGCTTCTAGTAACATTTGGCCCTCGGAGGACTTGGCTAGTGTTGGGAAACACGCTTCAAGATTCGCATCTGTAAGTGCCTTTTGCGATTCTTCAAGTGCCTTTGTACAGACTTGTTGGAGTCTTTGATATCGTATATGCTCAGTATTATTTGCTGACATCAATACTTCTTGGTTTGTGGATATTCAATGTCGAGTAATTTGCGATGAGTTGGAGAGAAGCCTTTGGATCTACGGCTTTTTGTTTACCTTCTGTGCTGTCCCGCCATAGTTGTCCTGGTTACAATAAAAGGAATTCGCGAAAATATCTGCCAATAATCAACGTGTCAGTTGGCGGAGCGCGGGAAAAGTGTGGGAAAACGAACAGCACTTGAGTCCCTTCTCTTATTCTGTTTAGTTGGTTCATCCTTTCTTTTCTCACAGAGTTCAAATTCTTAATTGATAGAAGAGTCACAGAATACAACACAGACATGTCGGATCCAGAAACTTTGATGAAACAGGTATGTTGATATTTTGCCGTCTCCGCAATCCTCATCAATACATAGGTGGCGTGCGATATGACACATAGAAGCAACAATTGCTTAGGGAATTGATCATATAAAGAACAATGTGACTAACAGTCTTACCAGGCTGAGAAGAAGCTTAATACCAAACCAGGTCTGTTTGGTGGCTTTTTCGGCTCCTCTGGCTCGCAATATGAAGAGGCTGCAGACTTGTACATCTCTGCTGCTAACCAGTATAAATTGAAAAAGCAAGGAAAGAACGCCGGTTATGCATTCGAGCAAGCTGCAAAGGCACAGGTTAAGGCAAACTATCAGGATGAAGCTGCTAACACACTTGTTGATGGATTCAAGGCTTACAAGACGGAAGATCCAGCAAGTGCAGCCAAGTGCCTTGAACAAGCCATCGATTTCTTCACAGCTAGAGGTCAGTTCCGCAGAGCGGCTAACTTCAAGATGGATCTTGGTCAATTGTACGAAGAGGAACTTTCTGACATTCCAAAGGCCATTCAATCTTACACTGATGCAGGTGATTGGTTCGAAAGTGATGGTGCCCAGGCACTTGCTAACAAGGCTGCAATCAAGGCTGCTGATATGAACGCATTGGCTGGTGAGTATATCACTGCTGCCAACTCTTACAAGAAGATTGCCACAAATTCATTATCCAACAGTATGTCCAGATGGAGTGTCAAGGATTACTTCACCAAGATTGTGTTATGCTACTTGGCTGGTGATGACAGAGTTGCAGCCATGAAGTACTTGGAAGAAAGTGTCTCATTGGATCACAGTTTCGCTACGACAAAGGAGTACAAGTTGCTTCAGGATATTATTGCTGCAGTTGAGGAGGGTGATCCAGATAAGCTTGCCAACTCTGTGTTTGAGTTTGATCAGTTCAGTAGGCTCGACAACTGGAAGACCACGATTCTTCTCAAGATTAA
Organism: Petasospora easanensis; assembly: GCA_030580135.1. NCBI lineage: Eukaryota > Fungi > Ascomycota > Saccharomycetes > Phaffomycetales > Wickerhamomycetaceae > Petasospora > Petasospora easanensis. Next base: position 39,750 of record JAKTSI010000054.1, on the reverse strand, counting down.
GACCACTATTACAGAGGCTGAAGATGACTTGCTTTAAAGGAACTACTCTAGAATCCGACGACCACTCATGACTTTTATTTTGGTTTGATTTTGCCTGTTGATGTTTTCATTCTGTATATTTCCTTGGCTGTGCGGGTGCTGATATGAATTTCGCCTCAGTTCAAGATACGCTTATCAACGATAAAGATGATTAGTAGAGTAGATAGTGAGGGGTGGCCGTTCTGGGAGGAAAGGTGCAGTTCTTATAGAGTTGTTATATGGAGTAGGAACACACAATTGGCACAGTTTTCCGGTTTGTGAGTGCAAGAGTGCAAGATGCCAGTGAGGCCAGCTGATGAGGTCACAAATCGTGCAGCCCAGCTGACTGATTTTCCTCATCGTCTGGAGGAGAGGTCAGCTGAGGAGGGTCTTCGACCGGGAGAGAAACGTGTCCAGGACAGCAGCTGAAGACCAACAGACTATACACAAAACACCTCCAGCAACCACACACAACCCACCACAGTTCGAACCCCCACAAGAGACACACAGCATCCCCCAGGAAGTGTTGGCCGAGTCATCTCCGGTATCGGGGAGCGGCGCGATCGCGACTTTTTTTTTTTTCCTCAGTGACTCAAGATGCAAAAAAAGTGCTGGTGCCCATATAAAAGAAGCCACCGCACTTAACCAACAGCTTCTACAGGCACACGACACTCTCTCCCGTGAAATTACTGTCCACAGGGAGTCCCGTCTATTGCTTTTCATTCTAACGCAATGCTGTTCAGACGTTCTGGTTTGAATGCAACCAAAAGAGCCATTGCTAGAGCTCCAGTCAGAGCTTCTGCTTTGGGCGCTAATGCTACCATCAAGTTCAATGGCTCTAAGAATAGAACACAGAGACGTACTTTTGCCACCACCGCTGCATTGAGAGCCGACACCACTTCTCAGGCTGCCTCGTATGCTGGTTCTGGTATCCTCTCCGGCTTCAGTGATGAGAACGCTCATCAGCTCGTCGATGTTTCCAAGGTTCTTATCATCGGTTCTGGTGGTTTGTCCATTGGTCAGGCTGGTGAATTCGATTACTCTGGTTCCCAGGCTATCAAGGCTCTTAAGGAGGCTGACAAGAAGACCATCTTGATCAACCCAAATATCGCCACAAATCAGACATCTCATGCTTTGGCCGATGAGATCTACTACTTGCCAGTCACTGCTGAGTACATCACCTACATCATTGAGAGAGAAAAGCCAGATGGTATTCTCCTTACATTCGGTGGTCAGACCGGTTTGAACGTTGGTGTTCAACTTGACAAGATGGGTGTCTTTGACAGATACGGTGTCAAGGTCTTGGGTACCCCAATTAAGACCCTTGAAACCTCTGAGGATCGTGACTTGTTCGCTCAGGCTTTGAAGGAGATCGACATCCCAATTGCCGAGTCTATCGCCGTTGACACAGTTGAGGACGCTTTGAAGGCCGCTGAGTCCGTCGGTTACCCAATCATTGTTAGATCCGCCTACGCTCTTGGTGGTTTGGGTTCTGGCTTCGCCAACAACGAGGAGGAATTGAGAAACTTGGCATCTCAGTCTTTGTCCCTTGCCCCACAGATTTTGGTTGAGAAGTCTCTTAAGGGCTGGAAGGAAGTTGAGTACGAAGTTGTCAGAGACCGTGTTGGTAACTGTATCACAGTGTGTAACATGGAGAACTTCGACCCATTGGGTATCCACACCGGTGACTCCATTGTTGTTGCCCCATCCCAGACCTTGTCTGATGAGGAGTACCACATGTTGAGATCTGCTGCCATCAAGATTATCAGACACTTGGGTGTCGTTGGTGAGTGTAACGTCCAGTACGCTCTCCAGCCTGATGGATTGGACTACCGTGTCATTGAGGTTAACGCCAGATTGTCTAGATCTTCCGCTCTTGCTTCTAAGGCTACTGGTTACCCATTGGCTTACACTGCTGCTAAGATTGCTCTTGGTTACACTTTGCCAGAGTTGCCAAACCCAGTTACCAAGACCACATCCGCTAACTTCGAGCCATCTTTGGATTACATGGTTACTAAGATCCCAAGATGGGATTTGTCCAAGTTCCAGCATGTCAAGAGAGACATTGGATCTTCCATGAAGTCCGTTGGTGAAGTCATGGCTATCGGTCGTAACTTCGAAGAGTCCTTCCAGAAGGCTATCCGTCAGGTTGACCCATCCTTTGTCGGTTTCCAGGGTGACCAGTTCGAGGACTTGGATGCTACTCTTCGTGAGCCAACTGACCGTCGTTGGTTGGCTGTTGGTCAGGCTTTGTTGCACGAGAACTACTCCGTCGACAAGGTCCATGACTTGACCAAGATTGACAAGTGGTTCTTGTACAAGTTACAGAACATTGTTGACATGCAGAAGGAGCTCGAGAAGATTGGTTCTCTCTTCGGTTTGAACAGAGATGTTATCTCTAGAGCTAAGAAGCTTGGTTTCTCCGACAAGCAGATCTCCTTGGCCGTTGGTGCCTCTGAGTTGGAGGTCAGAGCTAGAAGAAAAAACCTTGGTATCACTCCATTCGTCAAGAAGATTGACACTTTGGCTGCTGAGTTCCCAGCTTCTACTAACTACTTGTACACCACTTACAACGCTACTGAGCACGATGTCAAGTTCGATGACTTTGGTACTATGGTTTTGGGTTCTGGTGTCTACAGAATTGGTTCTTCTGTCGAGTTTGACTGGTGTGCTGTTTCCACCGCCAGAGCTTTGAGAGAGAACGGTAAGAAGACCATCATGATCAACTACAACCCAGAGACTGTCTCCACTGATTTCGATGAAGTTGACAGATTGTACTTCGAGGAGTTGTCTTTCGAGAGAGTTATGGATATCTACGAGTTGGAGAACTCTAAGGGTGTCGTTGTTTCCGTTGGTGGTCAGTTGCCACAGAACATTGCTTTGAAGCTCCAGGAGTCTGGTGCTAAGGTTTTGGGTACTGACCCAAGAGACATTGACAAGGCTGAGGACCGTCACAAATTTTCTTCTATCTTGGACTCTATTGGAATTGACCAGCCAGCTTGGAAGGAGTTGACCTCCGTTGAGGCTGCTAAGGAGTTTGCTGATAACGTTGGTTTCCCAGTTTTGGTTCGTCCATCTTACGTCTTGTCTGGTGCTGCTATGTCCGTTATCAGAAACGAGGACGAGTTGGCCAACAAGTTGGGTAACGCTGCTAAGGTTTCTCCAGACCACCCAGTTGTTATTTCTAAGTTCATTGAGGGTGCCCAGGAAATTGATGTCGATGCTGTTGCTTCCAATGGTGAGGTTGTTGTCCACGCTGTTTCTGAGCACGTTGAAAATGCCGGTATTCACTCTGGTGATGCCACCCTTGTCTTGCCACCACAGAACTTGTCTCCAGCTGTTATGCAGAGAATCAAGGACATTACTCACAAGGTTGCTAAGGCTTGGAACATCACTGGTCCATTTAACATGCAGATTATCAAGAACGACATTGAGTCTAACCCAGATCACCCAGAGTTGAAGGTTATCGAGTGTAACATCAGAGCTTCCAGATCTTTCCCATTCGTCTCCAAGGTCTTGGGTACTAACTTCATTAACGTCGCTGCTAAAGCCCTTTTGGGTAAGGAGCAGCAGCCAGTCGATTTGATGTCCAAGAAGTACAACTACGTTGCTACCAAGGTTCCACAGTTCTCCTTCACTCGTTTGGCTGGTGCTGATCCATTCTTGGGTGTTGAGATGGCCTCTACTGGTGAGATTGCCTCTTTTGGTAAGGACGCTGTTGAGGCTTACTGGACCGCTTTGCAGTCTACCATGAACTTCAAGTTGCCATTGCCACCATCTGGTCTTTTGTTCGGTGGTGACCTGAACGCGGAGTTCTTGGGTAAGGTTGCCGAGACTATTGCTCCATTGGGTTACAAGTACTACACCGCTTCCCCAGCTGTTGCTGAGTACTTGAAGAAGTACTTGCCAGAGGGTACTGTTGTCGAGGTTATTGAGTTCCCAAAGACTGACAAGCGTGCTTTGCGTGAAGTCTTCCAGAAGTACGATATCAAGGGTGTCTTCAACTTGGCCAAGGCTAGAGCTGAGTCTTTGTTGGATGAGGACTACATCATGCGTCGTAACGCTATTGACTTCGGTATTCCATTGTTCAACGAGCCACAGACGTCTTTGTTGTTTGCCAAGGCTTTGAAGGAGAAGTTGCACACTAAGCTTGAGCAGCATGATGGTGCTATCAAGATCCCAGCTGAGGTTCGTCGTTGGAGTGAGTTCATTGGTGGCAAACAGGTTTAAGCATAGATGGTTTTCATGTGTAAATAATATTGGTATGATGCCCCCATTACCATAATATGAGTTAGATGATTGATTTGAATTACTGTAGCTACATGACCTAGACGTTGGATGGCTCATAAGTTAATGTCAGTTTAATTAGTCTTCGAATTAGCACATGATATAAACAGTCAGTTAATGTACAGAGATACACCAGAATATTTTTACGTGTTCACTTTTTCAAGCATTGTCCAACAAGAAGTTTGTGGCAGCTTCCAAGTTCCACTTCTCTTTCTCGAGAGCCTTAAGAGCCTCATCTTCGGAGAAACCCATTCCAGTCAATTCCTGAACGGCCAATGAACGAGGAGTTGTAGCAATTCTTGGTGGAACAGATCTAGATGCACTGGAAGAACTCTGGGCAGGAACAGCCTGTGGCTGAGAAACTTGCTGTGGCTGGTTACCAAATCCGGCGAAGATCTGTTCCCACTCTTCATTCTCCTGGGCTGGAGGAGCATCAGTAAAAGATGCAGTTTGGGCGTTCAACTGGTCATCAGCACCAAAGAAAGTAGTACCTTCGAGCTCCTCGTTGAAGTTCTGTGGTTCAATATCATCATCGTCATGGAAGCTTGCTTCCTGAGCCTCTTCCAGACCATCAAAGTCATCAGCAAATACATCTCTTTCAACAGCAGCAGCAGGAGAACTGAATCCTGGCTGATCACCCAGTGTAGAAGCAGCATTCACAAGTGGACTAGCAAATGAATCAATGGCAGGTTCGGAAGCAGCAGGTTCCTTAACAGGAGATCTTGGGAAAGATTCTGATGTCTCATGGAACTCATCCTCATCACTATCACTCTCATCAATATCCAACTCTTGAATTGGTGGGAACTCGTCATCAACAGTTGGAGCAGCCGGAGCAGCTGATGGTTCAATACCTTCTGGCACTTCGCCCTCAACTGGGGCCTCATCTTCAGCAGGGACAAGGTCATCGAACTCATCCTTGATGCCTGTAGATGGCACTTCAACGGCCAAATCCTTGGATGCTTCAGCAACGACAGACTCGGAAGACTCAACAGGCTCAGAACTAGCTTCATTTTGAAGTGGGGCTTCAACAGTAGCCTCTTCTGGCTCAGCCCAAGCTCCTGGAAGAGATTGTTCAATAGTGTCAGCAGTCTTACTGAGAGTGGATTGATCAGCCACAGTAGTCTCTTCGAGGGTCTCTGGTTCAATGTCAGACTTATGTTCACCATCAACAATCTCGAAAGATCCAACACCAGAAGATTCGCCTTCAGCGGATCTGGTGTTGTAATCCTTACTCAAGACATCAGAAGCAAGTGCCGGCTCTTCAGTAATAGCATCAATATTGGCAGTTTCCTCGATATCATCACCACGGACAGACTGTGGAGCATTGTTCTGGACAGATGATGTAACGGATTCCGGTCTCTCGATATCCAAATGGTTTAGCTGCTGGGCAGCAGCAAACTGATCATATTGGTCGGAAGCAACTGATGTGGTTTGCTCAGTAGTAGCAGCGACTGGTGAATCAAAACCGGTATCCTTCTCACTCTCAGATTTTGTGGAAGAGTCAGCAAGAGCAGCAACGCCAGCAATACCGGCACCAACAGCGACAGCAGCGCCCGCAAGAGCACCCTTTGACAAACCACTAGTCTCTTCAGCTTCAGTAGCAACACCTCTCTCAGTAGGTGATGGAGCATATTCATCATCAACAGTAGAAGCACCATAACCAGAAGAGACATCTTGAATCTGTTTCTCAGTGAACTGTTGGATTCTCTGGGCATATTCAACTTGTTGTTGTTCCAATTGCTGCTCAGCAGCTTCATGCTGTCTCTGTCTCTCCTGCAAGTTGGCAAAGAGCTGAGAAATGTGCTGATCATGCTGATCAATGGCTTGCTCACGCTGCTGTTGTTCCTGAAGTCTAGCATTGTGCTCTTCCTCCTTAGCAGCAAATTCAGCCTGAGCCTGTTCATATTGTTGTTGGCGAGCCAAGAGAGCATTTTCAGCTTCCTCGATCTGTTGTTTCTTGAGTTCCAAATCACCCTGCTTCTTGGTGTAGTTATCATGTTGAGTATCAAGCTCTCTGATAGAAGACAACAAGTTCTCAATCTCCTCCCTAATTCCTGATGCCTGGACTTCGGTGACATTTAGCTGCTTGGAGTTGATGGCAACAAGACCTCTGGACTGCTTAACTTCACCACGGACTCTTTCCAACTCCTTGTTGATCTCAATCTGCTCAGCATTCAAAGTACCGAGACGTTCCTTCAGAGAAGAGTTTTCCTTTTGGGATTCTTCAAGCTCTGCTTGGAGTGACTGCAACTGTGTCTGGACCTGGTTGTACTGAGCCTCAGCAACAGAAGCCTCCTTTCTGAGCTGTTCAGTCTCGTTACGGGAGGAGGCCAACAATGACTCAACCTGTTCAGTCTGTTTCACTTCCTGGTCATATGCGACTCTCAGCTTCGACAACTTGTTCTCAATATCCTGCTTCAAAGCTGTGATCTTAGCAAGTTCTTTCTCGGCTCTGTTGCGCTTCTCGTGAAGTTGAGAAGTTTGGTTGGTCAATGAGCCAATCTGGTTGGACAAATTGGCCATATCAGTAGTAGCTTGGGAGAGCTTGCCAGAAACCTCAGGGTTGGTGTCGGCAAGGAGATCATCATTCTTTGAGAATCCTCTTGTGGCAATAGCGGCAGCTCCACCAATGGCAGCAGCACCAGCAGCAGCACCAGCAGCAGCAGAACCGGCCACATAGCCCCCGGTGGACATCCCAGATGTGTTTCTTGAACCAGTAGATGATGGGACTTGAGCTGGAGCAGATGGGAATGGGTTGTTCTGTGAGAATGTCTGGGTTTCCCTTGGCTGCGGAGCAGCCGACTGAGCAACAGGAACCGGGGCAGGGACTGGGGAGCTCACTTGTGCAGGAGCAGGAACTGGTGATTCAGGCTTGTCCTTCATCAATGTCTGACCAAAGGTAGAAGATGGAGCGAATGGCTTTGGCAATGCACTTCCAGTTGGTGTGTAGTTAACAGTGGAGTTAGACACATTTCTTGAGTCAGTTGGAGCTGGGCTTGGTGTAGAGAAGGTGTCATTCAAGTCCAAGAGGTCATTCAAAGAAGACTGTGGCTTTGTATCTCTGGATGGAATTTGTGGTCTTGCAGCTGGTGCAGACTGTGTTGGTTGGGACTGAAGTGGAGCTGGAGCGGCTTGTGTGTGCTGCTGCTGGATAGCTGGATGAGACTGTGGCAACAAAGAATCTGGCACAACATCTGGCAATTCAGCACCAGCAATCTTCTTCTGAACAAGGAACATAGCAATAGCAAACTCATCCTTTGTGAATTCACCAGTGTTGTGAATATCTGCCAAATCCCAAACAGTAGCCAAAACGTCCTGAGGGAGCTTAGAAGTCATCAAGAAAGTAGCAACCTCATTAGGACCAAGTACTCCAGTACTGTTCTTATCCAAGCCCTCAAAGATGGCATCAAACTGAGTTCTCTTCTGTGGAGTAATGACCCAATCGCTAGAAGCATTGCTGAAGGAGGATGGGACTCTAGCCGCCTGAGGTCTAGCACCTGTGACTTGAGGACTAAATGAGCCAGTTGGGGTTCCAGTAACAGATGGAGATTGGAAAGACTTAACCTGATCCCAAACAGACTCTGGGAGGAATTGAGGCAATTGCTTAATTGAACCGTTGATAGAGCCCTGGATCAAATACATAGCAACGACGAATTCATCGCGAGTCAATTGACCAGCGTTTGAGCGATCAGCCATAGCCCAGATCTGACCAAGAACATTAGTTGGAAGCTTAGCCTTGAGGAAGATATTTCTTGCCTGTGTACCGCTGATTGTACCAGCTGGCGCATTCTTAGCGAAAAGCTGGGAGAACTTGGAGATATCGTTGTTTGTCAAAGGTGGGAGGGATGTGAACTGCGGAGTAAGCTGTTGGAGACCAGCACCACCAGTCTGGGCAGTAGCAAGGTTTGCAAATGCAGGTGATCCAGTAGCAGCAGCATTGATTGGAATAGCGCCCGATGTGGCGGTAGAGTTAACGCCTTGGAATACGGCGAGCGGGCCGGCAACATCAATGAGAGTCTTGTCCGGTTTAGCGCCAGCCTGGACATGTCCGATAAGTCTGAGAGCAACGCAGAATGCAAATTGGGTAAGGAATCCCAAATTGGTAGGGTCAGCAAGCTGCCAGATTTCACCGAGAGTGACTGGAGGGAGACCAGACTTCTCGAAGGTCGTTCTTGCGGCCTCGCCGGTAACGACACCGAGACCCTCCACATCGAGCTGACGGAAGACGGTGCCGTAAACACGCTGTTCGTCTGCTGTGAGAGGCTGTTTGAGAGCAGTCGTCAGGGCGCTTGAACTCATTGGTGCAGAGAAGTTTGTGTTTGGTGCTTGGTATGGGTGTTCGGTTTAGGAGTCAGCGGGGTGTTGTGTTCTCGATAACTGATCTAGGCAGAGATTTCGCGAATTATACCGATTCTGAAAGGCCCCAAGGTCGATTTTGGGTTAATCGGATGTATTTTCTAAAGGTAAGTTGTTGATTTTAACAAGGGGAATGCAATTCTAGAGTATCATATTGTGGTCAAGTTATTAAATAGCTTCAAAATGCCCCCAAGTCCCGTACATTTCCGTCAATTGCCACCTCACCCTCAAAGTCAAAATGGACTTGAGGCGGGCACTACTGTCACGTACGGAATTGGCAAACAAAAACATCACAACACCAACTTCCGCCTTGCGAGGAGATGATCACCGCAATTAGCCCCCTTCCTAAACCGACACGTCTTTACCAACGCTCTAAACTATTATTCACAAATCCCCGCTTACACATACACATACACATACACACCACAAGCAATGCGTATAAGAAAAGTAACGCTCGTTGCATTCGCAGGTGTACTGCTACTAGCGGCCTACTTGGGTTTCGCTGATATCTCTTTGCCAAACGACAAGCTCCTTCACTTTGTCGTGTTCTTCCTCCTTACAACTCTCTTCTACTGGTTGTTTGACACACAAAGTACGCGTGCCGTGCGGAATATGACATTCATTATCTGCACACTCGCTGGTGGAATTGGATCTGAATTCGCCCAGGGTATTCTCCCGTATAGAAGTTTCGATCCGATGGACATCCTTGCTAACGTGCTGGGATCATTGTTGGCGATTGGCGTGTCGATGGTGTATCATAAGCGTCTTTTGGATCAAAGAAGACGCGAAAGATATGAACAATTACGCAATTCTATACCTCCAGAGACCGATGACGTTCAGTTTGACATGGACGTCGAGAACCAATATTCGGATATGAGTGGACGTACGACGCCAAGCTCAAGTGTGAACGACCTCAGTAGATTCACAAGCACAGATGATATCCCACTCAAAAACGTGAAACCGGAACCTGTAAGGGTCAATGATGGACCTGAAATCGATTCAGATTTAGGAGTGGATTGAAAAAGAAAACTTCTCAGAGTGATTGATTCAAACACTATACCATACGGTGGACGGGATTATTACTTGGAGTACGCATGCATACGTGTATCATGTTACATTCATTATCTAGGGGCCAGTTGGCTTCTGATCAGCATACTCAAGTTTGAAGTACTCTCTATATGGATGTGTAGCACCTGTCTTTGTGATAAGGTCGACATCTGCCTCACTTAATTCAAATGAACCGTCAAATATGGCTAGTGCCTCTCTCAACCTTGTAAGGTTACTGGAAGTTGTCAATGGGATGACTTCATTCTGGTAAATCCATCTCAGTAAAATCTGTGCAGGTGTCTTTTCGTATTTGATGCTCAGATCTTTCAAAACCGGTTCAAGAGGACCGTTCTCAACTCTAAGGAGCGGAGTTAGAGTGCCGTATGCGGTGATTTGGGCATTGTTCTTCTTTGCCATGTTAATGATACCAGGATGCATATTGTAACAGTACGGGTGCATTTCAACTTGTAAAACTTGAGGTTTGATATGACCAGAATCTAAAACTCTCTGGTAATAGTCCGTTGGGAAGTTGGAGACACCGATGCTCTTCACAAGGCCCTCTTCATAGGCTTGTTCAAGATCTGCCCAAGCCTGCTCGACAGTAACACCATGTGTCCATTCCAAGTTGAAAAAAGGGTTATGAATGAGGAACAAATCAATGTATTCTGTACTTAACTCTTCAAGGGCTCTTTGAATAGCCTCATAAGGTCTCTTACTTATTGCATGCTTTCCTCTGTATCCAGGAAGGTACTTGGTAGTAATCCAGATTTTGGATCTATCGACACCAGATCTCTTAATACCTTCACAAATCTCTCTGTGAGTCTCGTAGATTTCTGCAGTGTCTAGATGAGTAAATCCGGCCTGAACAGCTTCTTTGATAGCTTCAATTAATTGTTCGTCAAGGACCTCTGGACCATCGCCACGCTCGAGCTTTTGAACTCTCCACTTGGAGCCCGAGCCAAAGGCAATGGCCGGCATCTTGCAGCCGTTTGTCAATGTGAAGTACTCCATAGGCACCGGGTCAACCATTTTGAGCTTGTCTGAGATGATAGTTATAGGGGTGTGGGAATAAAAGTCCACAAGGAAAATATTTTCCAGGTGTCCACAGCTGTTGATCGAAGCGGGGGACAACGCGCAAGTCCGGGGCGTCATCCAGTTCTCGAGGCTTAAACTCACTACAGGAACTGCCACAATTGTATGTACAGAATGCGTGAAATTTTATATGTACGTGAGGTCGTAATCATTTGAGCTTGATGTAGGCTCTGTGGAGCATAGCAGCCTTATGCATCTGGAGTCTCTTCTCATAACCAGAACTCTTTCCTGCGTAGGCATCAATGATCTCCTCTCCGAGTCTAACGGCAAAGTCCTTACTTCTTCTCTTCTCGGAACCCTCAATAATCCATTGGAAGGCTCTTCTGTCACGTTGTCTCTGGTTCAACGGCACAGGCACTGTCAAGTTCTTAGCCACACGGGTCTTGTATGTCTTCAGCTGCATCAATGGGGCCATCTTATCGAGTGTTACCTTGAGAACCTCAACTGGGTCCTCTCTGGTGTGGAGTCTCACAAGGTACAAAGCCTTGGCCATGACACGCTGTGCACGCGCCTTCTTACCGTCCTTCATGATCATGTTTGTGCAGTGCTGGATAACAGAGTCGATCTTTTGTGGGATTGGCTTGTCTTGAAGAGACTGCACCTTCGCTAACTGCTCTTCAGTTGGCTCGAACTTGGTGGAGTTGAGCTGATGCATGTGCGCAGAGCCATAGTTAGGCACACCTTCGCTCTCATAACGAGCTCTAAGGTCTCTGATAGCAGCGAGCCAAGCTTCAGCTTCTTCCTGCTCTGTTGGCTCAGGATGTGTCGACTGGGGAGTTGTGGACTGAAGTCTTGTGAAGGCCACACGTGAGGCGAATTGCACCGGCTGACGGGTAATCAGAGGAGCAGAAGCCACTCTTAACGAAGAGTGAGTTCTAAGGATTGATCTGAGCATTTTTCAGTGTCTTTTGTGCTGATTTGACGTTGAATTCGTCGTCAATCTTGGTGTCGATGGCGGAAAATTTTGATGATCCAGCTACTTCGCGAAAAATTAGTTAGCGCGGTCTTTCAAAAGTGTCAACACCGAACACGCTTTATCGACAAAGCGCCAAAACACCTGTCACTACTAACAGGGATTTCCAATAGACCCACACCACCAATAACAAAGTTCTCAGAACTGCACCAATGTCTCAAAAAGATGGAGTTCCCCCAACGTTGAATGGGCCCGTGGATCTAACATCCCTTGACGCGGAACTCCTGCGCGTCACTGTCTTAAAGACACATATCGAGAAGGATGTACCGTGGGGGTCTCTTGTATCGTTATATCCTTCAAAACTTGACCAGATTCTCCGAGAAAAGTACAATGCTGATCCTTCTACTGAAATGCCAAATCCCTTTGGTCAAGAGAAGACAGAGACCATTGAAGCTTTCAGAAACCGACTTGCGGATTCGTTCATAACAAAGTTCACGAAATCACCGCCATTCACTATTCTCAGACTCGCAGAAATCTTGCTAGATCCTCTAAAGTATTCATCGTCAGCTGATAAATTCTTAAGGTCTTTGGAAAACGTGACGTCTGTGGCGTCAACCGTGTCTGATTTTGGTGGCGATAAGGCACGCCTTAACGAGAACAAGTCCACCAATGGTGATGATGGGAAGGTTGTTCCTATAACTGTTGGCGATGAAGAACAAACCATTCTACTTTCAAAGATTGATTGGCTGACAGAGGAAAACCTGAAGGTGATTGAAGATGAATCATATCTTGTGGGGCTAACTGCACAACTTGAAGAGAGTGCAACCCCGGAAGACAACAACACTGAGAATCAGCATCAAGAAGAAGCTCGTACTTCAACAGATCCAAACACAGATACCTCTAATGAAGATAGAAGTGACGAGAGAAAACGAAAATCTGGAAAAGAAGAAGATGTCGCAACAGAATCCCCAGAAAAGAAGCTAAAGACAGAGCAAGCAGAGTCACAGAGTTCATCAACGAATACAGAAGCCACACCTATTGTCACGGAACAAGGCGAAACACCGAAAGATCCAGAGAGCCCTATTGAGTCAACTCATAACGATACACTTCCAGAAGATCGCATAGATGAATCTTTTATCGCTGGCGAAAAAGCATCTAATGATTCTATCAATGGCGAGGAGGAAAGAATCACAAATCAATCAGTCGTCATGGAGGATGCAGATGAAGTTGGCAATGATACCGCTGTTGGTGATGAAACACTTCCTGAGGATAAAATGGACATCGATTGAGTTTTAGCAAACTATGAACTCCGTCTCCTTTGCTGTTGTTATCTCACTTTGGGTTGACGAAGCTTCATGCATATATTTTCACGAATGCTTATGATTGTACAATAAATCTACGTAGAAATAGTTAATGTAAGGGATAAACGTATGCTTGTTGTACAATATATACAAACTGGATAAAAAAAAGGTGGCGTGGAGCACAAAAAACAGAACAAAACCCCTTACCTGCACATAAATAGGATGAAGGAGCCCGTCATCTCTTGGGATGAAGCCAACGAGCCCTGAAAAAACTGTTGGAATGAAGCCTCTATAATGTTTTCAATGTACCGAATAGACACCCAATCGGAACTGATCTATTATGATTGAGAAACGTGATTCAGCATATGAAATCAAAACGGAGGTGAAAAATGCCAGATTCCCAAAGGCATGGTGTATGAATTGTGTTGATGGATAAGTGAATTGTATGATTTTTTTGATGTAATGTGTATGTTCGTTGCAGCATATCGGCATGATGTGAATGTGAAAGATATTGATTGCTAGTGAACGAGTTTACCATCTCATCATAGAGGTCTCGTTTCTCATTCTGCTGTAGTCCAACAAGTCCTCGATCTGACCAGTACCAGCAACAGCAAGCTCCTGGTCCCACAACTTTTCGTCAGCCCAAGCCTTAACGGTAGCGACATCAATCTTGTTAATCTGAGCGAAGATCTCCTCAACAGATGGTCTTCTACCCTGGCCCAAAACCTTAGAACCAATGTCGTTAGCAACAGCCAATGGAGAGCTCAAGTCGAAGAGGATCTTGTTCTTGAGCAACTGCTTGGCTCTGGTGACCTCAGTATCAGTGATAGAAATGGTGAGTCTGTTCCATTCCTTCATGGCAAAGTGGACGAAGTCATCGATCTGACCAATGTTGGTGATGTAGGCCTGGACACCGAACAAACCAGCGTCCTTGTAAGAAAGAGAGAAGTGTGAGTAAGTGTCAGCCAAGTGGTTCTCGTTGACGATGTTGTTCAACTTAACACCAACGTTCTTGTAGATTGGCTCGTAGTAGTTGTAAGAACCGAAGATCTGAGCAGCAACCTTGGAGGTGTAGTAGTTGTCAGAGTTCAAAGCCTCACCTGGCTGAGCAAGAGCGATCCAAGCACCTGGCAAAGTGTCATCTCTCATTCTAACTTCAGAACCCAAGAACATGGACTTGGTAACCTTTGGAGCCTCACCGGTTGGAACCTTCAACTTCTTTTCAACCAACTCGACAATCTCGTCGTGGACAACGTCACCAGTAGCAACGACAATAGCGTTGGAGGAGACGTAGTTGACCTGGTGGAACTTGTTCAAATCAGTGGAGACAAGATCAGCAATGGTCTCAGCGGTACCTCTCTTTGGAAGGGCCAATGGGGTGTTCTGGAAAGCGGTGTTGTGCAAGTGCTCCAAGACCTTCTCGGAGTGAGAGTTCTCCTCGAAGTACTCAACCTCCTGGGCGAGGGCAGAGCTGTACTTGAGGACAGCAGAGTCGGAAAGCTCTGACTGAGCGACCTTGTTGCTGAGGAAGTCGATAGCCTTGGACAAAGAGGCCTTGGTACCCTGGGTGGTGTAGGCAGAGTAGTCTCTCTCAGTGTGGGCAGAGAAGACCAAACCCTCCTTTGCGGCAGCGGCAACGTTCTCACCAACAATCACCTTGTTGAGCAAGTTAGAGACACCGTTGTTCCATGGGTTCTCGGAGGTGGAACCAGCACCGTAGTACAAACCAAGTGTGGAGGACTTAGCGGCTGGGTTGAACTCGGTAGCGATGGTGATACCGTTCTCGAGGGTAGTGTACTGTGTCTTAGCACCGTGGGAGGTGGCAATAGAGCGGACGCCAGCGAGACGTCTGGCTGAGCTTCTGAGGGAGGCACTGAGCATTGTGGATGGGCGTAGTCGTCCTCTTAAAGCCAATTGCTGGTGTTGATGTTTAACACAGTGAAAGTTTTTGTTGTCGAGAGCCCACTGGCGCTCAGACGGATCCTCTGCCTGGCTCTTCGCGCCTGTTCGCGCGCTGGCCAATGAGCGACCCGGAATTGCGAATTTGTGAGATTCCGCGAAATCAAAGGCAGAGCTGAAAAAAAACAGTCGGTAGGGCCAGCACAAGAGATGGGGATGGTATGGGCCACACGCGGTGATGTCGGGCAAAAATGTCATGAATGTTTCTGGGGACACTTTGCTGCTTAGATATTCACTAGAAACACATCCAAGAATCAAGATGTTTAGACCTGGACTCCTAAGACCACTCACACATACACGCCCACTCTCTTTCAAATCACTGAAGCCGGACTTCTCCAAGCTCAGACTCATCGAGCAGCCCGTTGGAAACATCGTGGGAACCGTCAATGATCCGGTCCCACAGAAAGAGATTGACTACTTCCATGGATCTTATCACTGGACATATGAAAGAGCTCTTTCGACCGCTTTGATACCTCTTGCCGTCACGCCTTTCATTGCATCAGTTGATTTGCCTGTGGTAGACTCTCTTCTTGCTGCATCTATCCTCATCCATTCACACATCGGCTTCCAAGCTTGCATTGTTGACTATATCCCAAAGAGAGTATATGGTGTGTGGCACAAAGCAGCCATGGGTGTATTGACACTGGGAACATCTATTGCTATGTATGGTATCTATGTGATTGAGACAACGGATGAGGGTCTTACAAACATCATTAAAAAGCTATGGACAGAGCCAGAACCAGAACCGTTCAGCATTTTTGGCCGTCGCTACTGATCCCTTTCACGATTCAAGTTATATTTAATTGCATTATCACACATATTGGGTATACACGTAGCGAAGATTCCAGTAAGATTTCACTAAGATTTCATAGCGCCAGACTTTGCCAACTGATCTGCAGCTTCATTTCCTTCGATACCATCATGGCCCTTCACCCAGTCAATTTTGAACTCATGATCACCAAAAATCTCACCGTGAGTGTGATAGAAGTCTCTCACCTCACTGTAAAGTTCCTTGATTTCCTTAATATCAGATCCAGCCTTACGTGTTGCAAAATCAGCATCGGTCCAATGGTTTGCGTAGTTCTTGACGATACCAATAGCCGTTTCGGAGTCTGTGGAAAGAACGTACTTATCCACGGAATGCGTCTTACCATCTTCAAATGCCTTGATTTCATCACGAATGGCCTTCAAAGCATTCTTTGTGGCGTGTACTTCAGCAACGTAAGAATCTTTTTGAGCAGCACGGACAGGCTCAGACTTGTTTCTTGCATCCCCAGGACCAAAGTAGACACCATAACCACATTTACCACTCATGTAGGATCCATCCATAAAGACACGCTTAACTGGTGCAGATTGAAGCTCTTGAAGATCATCATTGGAGTGTCCTATCAAATATGAATCAACAGATGCCTGTCTCTCTGCTTCAGTGACACTTGGCTTGCTATCCCCTGAAGTAAACTCATTAGCTGCTTCCAAAGTATCAAACTTTTTAAAAGTAACACCCCTTTTGAAAGCAACAGCTTTTTGACATTGCTTCCAGGACCTGTAAACTTCAGATTTGCCATTGGCGTAGTTGACGCCGTAGTAACTACCCTTTGAGGAGCTTCTCTTGGCTGGAGCTGAAGATGTACTCATGTACGACGATTGGGAAGCATATGATGGCTTATTCTCTGAAACAAACTTAGCAGCCTCTTCTCTCGTTCCAAACTTGCGGAATTTAGCACCGGTAAAGTCGTCAGTTTGCTCTTTGCAAGCACTCCATGAGTCAAATACACCAGTGTTGCGACCTTTTGCAACAGCATAGTACGAAGCACCAGATGAATTGGTTCTTCTAGAAGAAGCAGGGGTGGAGGCAAAAGATGATGGTGTATATGCTACACTATACGACGAATTGTAACCCGAGCCGGTGTAGTATGATGAAGATGAGTTTGATGGCGCTGAGTATGATGGCACTGAGTGTGAGGATGATGAGTAGGACGAGGACGCATAAGATGGGGCGGCTGCAGACGAAGAGGTTGAATTGGACGTGTTGTATCCGGTACTGTTGACAAATGACTGAGCAGAAGAAGGGCTGTCAAACTTCTTGAATACCGCTCCTTTGTAACCATTCACTTGAGCTTGCGCTTCACCCCAAGTTCGATAAATTCCTGTTTCACGCCCATTCTGGACGGCGTAATAAGAGTTTTTACCTTTGGCCATCTTGATAAGTTAATAGATTCAGTTCTGTGTAAAAGATCAATGGGAATTGCGAGTTCCTTTGTTGAAGTGAATGCTAAGGGGGAAATGATTGAAAGCAACTTCCGCGTCTTTCCGCGTTCTGAGCTGTTACGCGTCACACATATCCACATATCACTTTGAGTGCGCTTTCCTAAAACACCCGGCTGGACACTGGGAATGAATCAGGAGATGTTGCTCTCTAGTATAACGAACTACAGCAGCCAGCTACATATTCTGGAATCTGTCATTTCCTATCATTCGTAGTCATTCTAGTCATTATTTCGTGAAAATGGGTTAGCGCTTTGACCCTGAGTGAGCATCTTCAAGGCACCTTGTCTGGCTAGATGGTCAGCCATAACGTTTCCTTCAATACCATCATGTCCCTTAACCCACAGTACATCAAACTGGTGTGCGTTAAAAAGAATCTCGTTAGCTCGGTAAAATCCTCTGATCTCCTCATACAGCTCGACGGCTTCCTTCATAACTTCACCAGCTTTACGCTTAGAGAATTCTTTCTCAGTCCAACATCTCGTATACCCTGTAAGCAGATTTGTAACAACTTCAGAATCAGTCTTGAGAACATATTTGGGGAGTACATCTCCTTCTCCATCAGCAAACCGCACGATATCCCTGTATATGATCCGGAGAGCTGCTCTAGTGGCAAATACCTCTGCCACAAAGGAATCAACGCCTTCAATTTCCAACGGCTTTGACAAGTTTCTTCCATCCCCTTCCAAAAAGTAAACTCCATATCCAGCAATAGCTCTATCATAACTGTGAGGCATGAATGAGCCATCCATGTAGACATAAGTTGGTTCCATCTTCTGTTGGATCTTCAAAATTTCCTTTGAATTGTGAGCCAAGTAGCGTTCCACATCGGTCTTTCTCACCACATAAGACCCACAATATTCCTCACCATCAATAAATTTCTTAGCATCTTCTTCGTTATCAAACCTCTTGTACATGGCTCCTCTTTTGTTCATCACTGCTTGTTCACATTCATTCCAAGTCCGAAAGATGCTGCCATCCTCCTCAGCCCATTTGACAGCATAATACCCTAATTTTCTCCTTTTTGGAGAACCATACAATTCTGAAGATCCAGCTGATTCAGAGGACTTCACAAATTCCTTAGCTTCTGAGATGGATGTGAACTTTTTGAACCTCGCATCGGGGAATCCATTCACCTGTTCTTTACACTCATCCCACGTTTCATAAACACCAGGTGATTCTCCCCTTGCAACTGCATAGTACACCAGTTTCTTCTTCGGTGAGATTTTCCCCTCTGACCTTATTGTCCCCGTTGGTGTAACCTGTGTACTCAATGCTCTTGAATGTGGGGATCTTTGAGAAACATCAGGTGTGGGCATCAGAGAGACGATAAACCCTGAAGAATCAACAAAACGCCGAGCATCAAATGACGTCTTGAACTTCTTGAAAACTGCACCATGATAACCATCAACTTGCTTTCTCGCCTCTTCCCAGGATGTATACACTCCAGGATTACGTCCTCGTTGGACTGCGTAGAATGGATCTTTCATGAGGCTGAAAAGGCGCCGTACAAGATGTTTTGAAGATGGTGTATGAACTCCACACTTGACCTTAAACATAGTCTTAGCAACAGCCAGACAATTTATTACCACCAAAGTGGACCAGAATACCTGAAAAGGGCCGGATGAGATGAGCTCTGGCACAATTGTTCAAGAGGCGTGAGTCCTGGTGTTGCCTCTACCGTTATTATGTCAGCAAAAATCTTTTGTCGGCGCCAAAGCTTCAACAGGTGGACAACTTCACTACAGAGAACATATTGATATTCACTAAGTGGCCACCAACACAATGGGTAACTTCAGATTCCCCGTCAAGTTTAAACTACCGACATCTTACCTTAACTCGCGTGTGATCCGTGATCACTTCAAGCGTCAACAGGCTGCTGAGCACGAGGTTACGACACAGGCTCTCAAGTACATCGCCAGAAACACAGCTCTCCCAGCTAGAGCCAGAATCGAGGCACAACTCCAGCTCACAACGATGCCTAACTACACAAGAATGACTGCTGTTAAGGACCGTTGTACAAGCTCTGGTCACGCCAGAGGTGTTATCAAGCAGTTCCGCATCAACAGATACCAGTTCAGAGAACAGGCTCTCGCTGGCGAGCTCCCAGGCGTTCGTAAGGGCTCTTGGTAAATAAAACGAAACACAACTCTGTACATATATTCGGTGCTTATAGCCACTTGTTCATGAATCTCATGTTTGTAATGTCGATTAATCTCTTGTAGAAGTGTAGTGCACTTGTCTTTTCTGCGTCTACCGCACTCCAGAGTCTAAAGTCGCTCACACAGATTTCCGCACAGTAGAGTCCACACACAACAATAACAACAACCCAGCACCGCCAACACTACCAAACAACAACGCCCACACGGCGGCCCTGGTAGCGGCTGACTGCAAACACAAGACAAACAATCTACGGACAAACGCTGCCACTATGGGATCACGCGGAAGCTCTGCAGAAGTAAGGTCTTCGTATGATGAGTTCTCAAGCTATCCAATCCGTGCCTCCAGAGGCTTGTCAAAGAGACGAGCATGGGCAATCGTCTTTGACTTTCTAGATAATTCAACCGTCCCTGATTATGAGTCTACTGGTGATAAGATATTGAAAAACGCCGTAAGTGAATGTCGTGAGTGGAAGAGTTATGTGGAGCAAGACATTGACAAGGCGGAAATTCTTCGTGAAGATTTTGACTACACCAGTGATGAAGAAGAAGACGAAGAGTTAGATGAAGAGTTGGACGTTGAATTTGACTTCAAAGGAGAGAAACTTTGGGTGCGTTGTGGCTTGATTCAGAGACCGGTGACAGAGAAGGAAAGAAATCATTTTACCTTCCCATGGCCTCAAGGGGATGGACTGAAGCGTTTAAACACGATTGAAAACTTCAAGCTACCCTGGAGTATCTATGCACCTTCCATTGAAGGAGAAACAAAAGCTTTTGAATGGAAAAACAACCTGAAGAAGAACCAATGGCATGCTGACAGAAGCTCTATTCTCAAGAAGAAATCACACAAATTGTGCCAATGCGCCAATAATCCCAACAATTTGAGATGTGTTCCAGAATGCCGTAACCTGTCGGTTCAGTTTGAGTGTGATAGTACGAACTGTTCATTTGGTGCAGATGACTGTGGCAACCGTCTCTTTACTGATCTGCTAGACGATCTGAACCACCACAAACCGTTTGCCGCTGCATACGAGGTTAAACAAACAGAGAAGAAAGGGTTAGGCCTCTTTTCAAGACGCTCATACAATACTGGTTCATTGATTGTTGAGTACACTGGCGAAGTGGTTGACCTGGATGAGGTTGATAACCGTCTTAACACCATGTACAAGGACGAAACCAAGTTTTACCTCCTCGGTCTTGAATCCAACCTGGTTATTGATGCTGGGCGCAGAGGGTCAGTTGCAAGATTTGTTAACCATTCATGTGACCCCAACTGTGAAATGCAGAAGTGGTATGTTAACCTTGAACCAAGAATTGGCTTATTTGCAAAAAGACCGATCTACCCAGGAGAAGAACTCACTTATGATTATAACTTTGAGTGGTCAGAGGAGTTGCAAACATGCTACTGTGGATCAAAGATTTGCCGTGGAATTATTGGAAAGAGACCAGAGCCTGAAACACTTCCGCCTCCACCAAAGACTTCTGTAACATCTCGCACAGCATCTACTCAATCAACTCCAAAGAGAAGATCCAGACCACCACCACGGAAACAAACTCCAGACCCAGAGTTCAAAGCATCTGATGAAAGTGAAACAGAAATATCTCCTTCTGAAGATTCTGACTACGAGAGTTCCCCTCTATCTTCTAGTGAAGCATATTACCTGATGGAACAAGGACAGAAATCACAAGCCTCAAAAAAGGAAGCCACGGGACCTACTGGACTTGCTCAATCATCTCTCGAGAAACAACCAGAAAAGAGTGTGGGAGATAAGAAGGCACGAGCCAAGAACCCTGACTCCCAGGGTAACAAGAAGGCATCCAATGTTAAGAAGACAGATTCTAAGGAGGCCAATGCTGAGAAGGTTGATTCCAAGAAGACAGATTCTAAGAAGGCTGATGCTAAGACTCTTGGCTCCAAAAAGGCTGATGCCAAACAGGCTGATACTAAGAGCATTGATTCAAAGAGCACTCATTCTAAGGGAACTGACACAAAAAAAACTGATACCAGAAAAGTCACAACCAAGGAAGTTGAGGCTAAGAAGGCTGAAAAGATCAACTTAAAGAAGACCACAACCAATGAATCTCTCTCAAAAGCTACTAAGACAACGGGTTTGAAGGAACCAGAAAGTGTTTTGAAACCACAGGGAAAGATAAAGAAGTCTAGCGCAAGTGATTCCAAGACAAGGACAGATCAGTTACCAGCTACAAAATCTAAGGAGCCTATTACAACTGTCAATGCTATTGTCAATGCTACTGAAACCAAACAATCCACCAATAAGGAAACCCATTCTATCCCAGGCTCTAAAAAGTCGTCTATCAAGTCTCTTACGACAAGTTCTGGAACTAGGAAGAGATCACACCGGATAATCGATGATTCTGATGAGGAGAGCGACTACAAACCTCCATTACCTTCTATTAGGTCATCATTGACAGGATCAAAGGAAAAGTTGCCCTCTTCTGCACAAGACAAGATGTCAACTGATGCAAAGGCGCTAAGAGACAAGGTTATGAAGGAGAAAGCAAGAAGAGCAGCATTTCTGAGCAAGCAAAAAAGAGTCCAGCGGAGGCCAACGGCACAAGAGAAGAAAGAGCCAGACTCAAATAAGAAGACGGAGGCGTTTGAAAAGAAGGATATATTCAAGATCAAAAAGAGCAAGAGATCGGTTTACTCTGGTCCATTGCCCACAAAGGTGCCAGGACCACCACCTCTTAGCACTTCTCCACCAGATTCACATGGTCATTTCTCGAGATTGGCTGCACCCCCACCACCCCCACCACCTTCTTCTTCCCAACCCCAGTCAATACCCAGGGACAGATCCTATTCTTCTTCCGAGACACACTACCAGAATTATCCTAAAGAGAGCCAGGCTTGGAATTCAAGCTCACACCCCAAGCCACAGACATACAACGAAGACCCTTCAAATGGATATGCTGGTGCTGGCTATTCTGTCAACAACGGTCATGACTACGAATACCCAGATAACAATGGCTATGCTGGTGCTGGATACACACAGAGTAACGAACGCTACGATGGGAACCACGACAGCAATCAATATTCAGGGTCGTACCAGGTCACCAACGATCCAAGACAGTATAACCAATGGGCCCAGCAGAACGATCAGCAGGATGGGCAAGACCTTGGAAACTACGGCAACCAGAACTACAACCAGGAGTACAATGAACATAACCAAGGTAACTATCAGTGGCAAGGATACAACCAGGTGGAATATAACAATGGATATAGTGCTGGTTACTATGATCCGAATGCTCAAGATTATCCGCCCCAGCGTGGTGAACCTGGGATGGATCCAAGACGCCAAAGATAAGGGGATGTGATATCTAGAAGGCTTAATGATGATAATTAATCTATTGAAACCAATTTTAAGTAGTTCTTGGTGCCCTTCTCTTTGGACCCTTGGCCCTTGACTTTGTTGGGTGCGAGAGGGTATCATCCGTAGCCTCTGATCCATTGAAAGTGGAAGCCTTCTTTAGTTGACTTGGGACAATATCTTCTTCCTTAGCCATCAACATTGGATTTGGTGCGGTTTGTGCTCTCTGGAGGACACGCTCAAGCATGACTCTCTTATCAAGAACTGGATCCTCTTTAGTTTCCTTCTCTTTGACCTTTTTAAGCTCCTGAAGTTTCTGGCTCAAGATTTGTTTTGACTCACTGATAACCCTCGACTTTGCCTTTGCATCTGCTTCGGACTTCTTGAGGTTGTTTAGGGCCTGGAGAGCCTCCAATTCCTTTGTCGATACCTTTCTCTTTGGGGGAACAGGTTTGAGCTCCTTACCTCTCTTGAGTCCTTCAGGAACAACCTTATCCTTCTCTGGCAGTGGCTTAGCCTCCCTGAGAGAACCCTTCTTAGCAAGACCTTCAGGGATTTCAAGTGATGGTTTACGGATAGGAACTGCTGGTTTAAGCCTTTGTGACTTCTTCAAAGCTTCCGGAACTTCGAGAGATGCTTTTCTGATAGGCACTGCAGGCTTCAAAGTCTGGGATTTCTTCAATGCTTCTGGAATATCCAATGATGGCTTTCTTGCGGGAAGTGCAGGTTTCAATTTGACAGAATCCAACTCTGGTGAAGGTTGTCTTTCAGGCTTGAGAGGCGAAGAAGATGGGGCCCTCGTCTTCTTGAGTGCAATTGGTTCAAACTCCTCAGTGATCTTCATTGGCTTCGATAGCTGTTTTGGCGAGCCGATGTGGTTGAGTTTAGCACTTGTCAGTTCCTTCAAAGTTTTCTCTCTTTGTGATTTGGAGAGTTCATCTTTTTCAAGTATATGTGAAAGAGTATTGGACTTTGATGGAACAATTGGGGCAATCTTGGATTTTGGCTCTTCAAATGGTCTCACTGGGGATCTCTTGTTGGCAGATTCCAACCAAGAAGCATGACTATCAACTGCGATTTTGCGATCTGGAATAGCCTGAGGTGTAGATGTGGAGTTATCCTTTGCAGAATCCAACCAGGCGTGCTTAGAGTGATCCAACTTGGGTATTGTGTAGTTAGCAGTAGTGCTCAAACCTTGGGACGTAGAAGTTGAACCTTTTGTGGCTGATTCCAACCATGCACTCTTTGGTCTGACTTGTGGCTTTGATGTAGATCCTTCTGATGCAAAATGCTTTGGAGATCCAAAAGATGAAGAAATGTAAGAGCTTTTTGGTCTCACTTCTGGAGCTCTTTTCTCCGTGACCCTGAACCCTGGGCGAGAAGGAAGAGATGGCCTATCTTTATCATCAGATTTCTTGGAAACACTATGACGGGATGGGAGAATGGGCCTGTTTTCTTCTTCAGATTTCTTCACAATGTGACGAGATGGAAGACGAGATTTAGCTGCAGCTTCATGACGTGTTGGTAGTGCCGGCCTATCTTCGTCGTCTTCGAGATATTTGTTGATACCAATTTTGGTAGGTGACATCTTTAAAGGTGAGGTTGATCTGATTGAGGATCTTTCAGGAGACAATATTTGTGAATGACGTGAAGATCTTTCAGATGGTGATGGTGCCACAGGCTTGGACTTGACAGCCTGGGTCCATTTGTCTTCCTCTCGTGTTGGCTTAGCTGGCGTTCCAATCAAGGCTGAGAGAGTTTCATCCATCTTTTTCTTCTCTTGCTCGTTGAGATCAAACTTTGAATATTTACTACCAGCACGTGATGGCTTTTTGGTCACAAAATCATCAAACCTGATGATAGAAAGATCCTCGTACTTCTTGTATGTCTGTGACTTCGAAGGGGAGAAGTCGGACGAAGGCACGCCCGAGGACAAGTCGAGATTCTCCTTGTTACGGGACTTGTCGTAGTTGTATGCAGATTCATAAACCAATTCATCCATGTTCAATCGATACTCTCTTGATACTGATGCATTGAAGTTTTTAGTGGATTCAGAATGTGGAATAGTTGAAGAGAGAGAGCCAGTGTTTTCGGAACGTCTATTGGAGCGAAGCACGTCCTCTTTCAGTTTTTGCCTGCGGGCGGAGTCTTCACGAGCTCTTTGGTTGTCGAGCTGCTTTACCCTCTCAAGGAAGTCATCCACAGCCTCTTCGTGATCCATGATTGGCCTGCACTTTGCTGAATGGGATGTTGTACCGTGTTCCTGTTTGTTGATCCTGTTTTTGTTTGGTATGAGGGCAACATCATCTTTACTGACACGAATGCTTATGGCAGATTTAGCGGGATAAAAGCACCAGTGTGGGATTATCACGTAGCCATTGAGTACATTCTAGTAGATAAGATAGTTGGCATAATTGCAGTTGCAAGTTATGGACAGGCATTGAGACTGCGCATGGGTGCTGTGGTAGAGTTTCCGCATGATATGACGTACATGCCCAAGACTTTGCGCTTAAAGGGTATGAGGTTATGGAGAGGTTCAATGTTAATTACCTGTTTGTTATAATAAGAGCCTAAAAACCAAATGACTGGAGTCCACCAATACCTGAAAACACCTGAATAAAAAACCGAAAGACCAGAAAAGAAACCTGTGGGAGGCCCGGCCGTGTGCAAGCCAATCCCCGGAAAGGCCCGTTAAGTTCCACCCACCCTTGAAGGGCCCATGACGTGTAGATGACCACATTATAATTAACGGGTGTATCCTTCAAGAGCAGAACCCACAATATATAAATGTTAATAAAAAGGGACTCCTTTAACATAAGAGCAAAGAAGACATTATTCTGCCACGAGAAATATATGCAAAGTTGTATAGCAGTTCGTATTGCAATTCCCAGCGCATATGAGAGGCCGGCTCAGCGGGGCAGCGTATAGGGATTAGCAGAGTAGAAGCAAATGGTCACTTGCAGTTAGAGATGGTCTTGACCTCGAGAATGTACTTACCCTCCTTGTATCTCTGGTTCTTGACATCCGAAGAGTGGTACTTCCAACCCACACAGTTGCCGCACTGATGACACATAATGTCACTCACAAGGTAGCGGCCGGTTATCATATGACGGAACTGGCTCTCTCCTTCGGTGACATTGAACACTCTATCCATGAGATAGGCATCTCCTGTTCTACCACGGTAGTCCTTGGACAGGATTAAGCTTGACGATGAAAGGTGAGTCTTGCAATTGCAGCATCCGTACGTGGTGCCCTTGGTGAGCTCTGAGTCAATGTAGATAGAGTAGCGGAGCCCCATGATAAGTGAATGTTTGTGATGTGATCCGTGTGGTGCGTGTATACAGGCCGTTATTGGTTGTTGAGCTGGTGGCGTGGTAACTCTCTAAAATAGCGGGGGGCTAGCACTTTATATGGAGCGAGCCCTGTAGTGCGAGCCAATGGGAGTGCTATGTGTCAAATCCGCCTAGACTGCCGCATCCGGAAATGAGATGGCCCGCATGGAGGTAGATAAGGCCGGCTCTGCCCTCGGTACTGACATGCACCCCCGGAATTCAGAACACCTGGACACCGCTCCAAGCCCGAACTGCCGGCTGGGCACCATATCACCATGAGGGCGAAAACTCTACTACAAACTCACGAGGTTGCCAGCTTTCACACACGTTTCAAACTCCCATTGTAACCACAGACATACCTCTATTTTGCTGGGTGTACTATATCCCGCGATTGCAAGAAGACCAGCCGTCTAGGAACCGCCATGGAGTTTATCAAAGTAGCGCGTGTTGACAACGTCGTCCTTCACAAACGTGGCCAACAAATCCATGGCTCTTTGCATCTGACTCCCCATCATCTGATCTTTACGGTGCTCAAGCCGAGGCCCGGGGAGCTTAGGGAGCTCTGGTTATGCTACCCAATGATACAGACTGTTAACTGCACACGTGGAAGCGCATTGCTTCGATTGTTAAACAACGGGAAGGATGATACAAATGACGATATCAGCAGATCAGTTCTCATGCAATCACTACCGAAGCTTCTAGATGCCACAGGAAAGGAACTGAATGTCTTCAGAGTCTTTTCATTGAAGCTTAATTGCAAGGACTTCCAGTTCCTTTCGTTCGATTTTACCAAAGAACAGGAATGCATTGACGTTTTCGATTCCATAATGAAGTTAACTTGTCTAACTGAAATCAACCAGCTTTACGGTTTCATCTATCAGGCCAATCCTGTTGAGAGACAATTCAATACTTGGAACATCTATGACGCTGTCAAGGAATTTGAAAGACAAGGCCTCCATTTTGATAACAAAGTCCAGGGATCTTCTGCAAATTGGAGGGTTTCAAGTATGAATACCAATTACAAACTCTCAGAGACATACCCATCAGTC
This sequence comes from Petasospora easanensis, assembly GCA_030580135.1. Taxonomy (NCBI): domain Eukaryota; kingdom Fungi; phylum Ascomycota; class Saccharomycetes; order Phaffomycetales; family Wickerhamomycetaceae; genus Petasospora; species Petasospora easanensis. The sequence continues at coordinate 12,643 of JAKTSI010000054.1, read as the reverse complement.
ATTGTCGTCCCAAAGACGATCTCAGATAACGTTTTGATATACGCAGGTCGCTATCGTTCTAAAGGAAGAGTCCCAGCTTTAACGTACTACCACAAGGCTACAGGATGCTCTATCACCAGATGTTCACAGCCACTCGTTGGACTAAAGCAATCGAGATCGATCCAAGATGAAAAATTAATCGAAGAAGTGTTCAGATCTAGTGAGAATGCCAACACAAGAATGAATCTGATCGTTGATGCTAGACCATTGACTAACGCCATGGCACAGATTGCTCTTGGTGGAGGCACTGAGAATATGGATAATTACAAGGGATGTGATAAGGTCTATCTGGGAATCGACAACATTCATGTTATGAGGGACTCCATGCAGCAGCTAATGGAGATTTTGGAGAATGGAGATTTGAATTTGAAAGTGGATAAGACTGAATTGTCCAAGACTCAATGGCTGAAGTTCGTTTCATTATTGTTGGTCTCCACGGATAAGTTGGTCAAATCATTTGTACTAAACAATTCCAATTTACTTGTGCATTGTTCTGATGGCTGGGATAGAACCTCACAGATTTGTTCATTGATTGAAGTTTGTGTGGATCCATATTACAGAACGATAGAGGGATTCATCACACTTATTGAGAAGGACTGGATATCATTTGGACATAGATTTATGGAAAGATCCGGCCACTTAAGTTCAGAGAGTATATTCAAGACCGATATTGATGACAGAAATACCACAATCAAGAATGTATCCAACCATTTTAAGAAGAGAAAAGCACTCAAGTTCACATCCCCTATTTTCCATCAGTTTTTGGATGCCATTTACCAATTGACCATACAGTATCCAGAAGAGTTTGAGTACAATGAGAGATTGCTAAGACGATTGATGTACCACCTGTACTCATGCCAATATGGTAACTTCCTGCATGATAATGAATATGAACGCAAACAGGCTCAGATTCAACTCAAGACGAGAAGTGTTTGGGACTATTTCCTCTCCCGCAAGGAGGAGTTCACAAACAAGACATACAATCCTAAAGAAGATATGATAGCACCAAACTATAACAAGGTGAAATGGTGGTGGCAACTCTATGGCCGCAGTGATGATGAGATGAATGGCGCAACTACAGTTGAAGAGGCCACGACAAAGCGCGCAGAGGAGGCTGCTACAATTGAGAAGAAGTTTCAGGAGATGAGCGTATCATGAGGACCCTAGAGTTTATGAAGAATGAAGTTGCATATTGAATTAACAAGCTATTGACTAGCGCACGAAGCCTAGAAGTCATTGAACCGTAGGAAGAGCCACCCGCACATACTCGTCGCGAAGGGCGAGATCAAGAATCTACAGAAGAGAAAGGGACATCACTCATCTCCCCCCACAGCAATATCAACAGCCGCTGTAACGTCTCAGAAGAGAATCAGGGCGATAACGAACATGGACGACCAGTATTTTGGGCAATTCCCTCAGGGCCATTCCATGCGCGCTTACCGTTCTGCTGGTTCTCGGAGTTCGCCCGGTCATCACAAGGGCGGGATGCATTACAACACACAAACAACTTACCCAAATCCGAACACAAATACCGCTCCATACAATGAATCACAATCATTTTCCGGGTTCAACACAAGTAACGCGTCTTTGCTGTACAGCAATGAAACCCCATACCATAGATCTGATGTTGGCCAATTTAACGCACAGACCGGGGCCCCAAGAGGACACCAGCCCGACTTCAGTTTGCAGTATCAGTCTCCAAATCACTGGAGTTCACCACTTGTGAGCGGCTCAGCTCCCAACAAGGGAGCACCATATACAGGTCGTGACCCTGGTGCTCGTGAGTTTAGGGAGCAGGTATATTACAGCAGTCCCAACGTCTATCAAGCTTTCCCTCAACGACAAAATGCACACTTCACTCAACAGCACACCATTAATCAATATCAACTTCCTACCAGCTCTCCATTAGGAGGTCATGAATCACCTTATTGGATGACAAAACTACCATCAAAGGCAGTCAAACATAATAGCAAAACAGAGCTCCCCCCACTCCCCACAAGAACGCTGCGTGATTCAAGAAGAGCTCTTTCCAAACAACCCTCTTCACCGAAGCATTTGAGTCCAGGAAACAATATAGGAAGCTCAAGCTTGCAATACTCAAATCACTGGAACTTGGAGCATGCGTCATCTCAGACACCTACCCCCGTGGAGAGCGATATCGAAGTTGAGGATGACGCCAATGAGATCCAGGTCTTGGTGTACAATTACATGATTGGAACAGAAGCTGATCATGATTGCATTTGGCTACTTGAAGTAAAGCATGATGGTAATGAACTATACGACATTCACAAGGAATTCTTTGATAGTGCTCTCACATTCAAGTACTACAACGTCACCAAAGAGGATGAGAGCGAACTGTACCTTATCGTGGCGTATGATTACACACGGTCAGCTTCCGAATCTGATATTCAGCAGGTCTTACAACGTGGATTCATCAAATACATCGAAAGTAAAGAGCATTTCGTCCTAGATGATGACAAAGTGTTCTCAAACATCGATGCAAGATTAAAGGGGAAAGCTATGAATATGAAGAACAGAGACTGGGGGTTCTTCTTGGATAACTTTGGTTCTGGATACAAGTGTGAGTTCAACATTTCACTGGATGCACTTGTAATAGAGGGTAATGCAGATTTTATCCAAGGGATACTAAAGGACCGGGATGTGATTGTATGTGACGGACGTCGGTACATTGATGGACTCAGATCTTCCTTTGCAGATTTTGTTGAAACATCGGTGATATCAGAACACAAGCCAACTTTACATCAAAGTAATATCCCTCTTAATGGGTTGTCCTGTATGGCCATTTCAGCAGATATTCACGAGTTTGGTACAGTTCACTCACCTTCAGCAGGAGAAATTGAGAAGCAGATCGATGTTGAGTTGGCTTCTGATACCAATGATGCCAGAGAAGAGCAGCCAACCCATGCTTACATATTTAGCACGGCTATTACAGAGATCATTCCTATTGATAATGAAGACGATAACGAAGGTGAGGATGACAATACTGCAGCCAATATTGACGATGAGATGGATATGGGAGACACACCGGAAGTTATTCTGAGACAGCAATTCATCACTGGTGAGGATGAGTCTAGTGATGAGAATGAATCAGATGTGGAGCTTCTGGGTAAGGAGATTGTTGTGAGATCATCTGACTCAGAAACAGAACCACTGCCAGAATTGACTTCGCCTGATATTCCACGATACAGTGCCGGATTTTCAAATCCTGATGATATTGAGAGAATAGATTTCACAGGAAAGCCAACAGTTCAGACAGTCCCTTCAAAGTATTTCATGATTGACTATGAAAATTCAAGTCACATACCTTCAAAGGTATTCATAAAGGGGATTCTCGAAAGGTTGCCCAAGAACCCCAAGGAGCTCTATGCTTATCACGGTGATCCCTTAAAGCTAAGAGTCTGCTTGAGATTTCATTCAAACACCGAAGTTTTGGATGCTGTCAAGTACCTTCATGGTGCTAAGTACTTTGGCTCTACCTTATATGGAAGCTTGATTCAGAAGGAGCTTGCAAGGGACTTCTGTCATGGGCCTGACGCATACCTGGAATACCGAGATTCTGGCAAGATGTTTGACTGACCCAAGAACTGGGTATGATTTACTAGCTAGATGACTTAAGACTATTAATGATGAATCCCGCTAAACATTCTTGGTACTAGTAGCCAAAAGATAAAGGTGCCTTCTTTTTGTAGAGATCTGCCTCATTGTTGAGTTTAGTATACGGTAGCTACATCCAATCCACTGATCCACATGCACACTTAAAGCGCCAAATAGACCTTTGATGATAATATTGTGCTAATTGAAGATCATGTATGAGCGGGCACTGGACATTTAAGTGTTATGGTTACAAACTGGTTTCCCTTGGAGATTAGTTTTGGTAGCTACAGCAACAAGTGATACTAGCTATACTGAACTCAACTCAGTTATATTGGCACCGTGGAGGCTTCTCACCACGAGGAAACTAATATTTATCCCACTAAGCACTTCTTAGATCCGTTATAGCGTTCAAATGTCCAGAGACTGGAAAAAAGTCTGGCCTCTGCTTCCACGTAGTTCATGAACAAATGGCTGATCGTCAATGAACCACACAGCCGGTCTTGTCCATCTATCAAAACCGCAGTCATAGCGTGAAAGTTTTTCAGGAAGCATTAGATGGTTGCTATCGACAATCACAACAGCCTCTTCTCCAATATCAGTATCAAAATCCAAGGTGGTACAGGTCCACGGGGTATAGATGATGAGTTTCACCTCATAATGACGTTTGCAAATTGCCTTCCATCGTTCACAAACAGGTCCATAAGAAGGATCATCAAACAAACGTGGCTGTAGCACAGGAGTGTGAAAAGATATATGTTTAAGTACAGGAAACTCTTCTCCTCGAAACTGTATGATTGCTGAGCCTTCTTTCCCCATTGTGGGAAGATACGTCACATCTAATTGGAAGAACTCCAGTCTCTTGAACACAGTTCCCTTTCCCCACTTCACTTCATAATCAATGTCAAGAAAGCCAGGTGTATATCCCATTATTGTAAGCGTTTTACATGTTTCCGGGAATAAATGGCAGGTTAATGTCAACAACGCCTTGTCCAAGTCGTATTCGTCGTTGTAGAAAGGCTCGAGCTGCACGAGTTGTAGTTCTTCAAGTTTTTCTTTATGCTCCTGCAAATCAACAACTGTTCCAACATCTGGAACAGAAGGGAATGTTCCGCTTGATATTAATATCAAAGACTGGATCTGTGGTGCAATAAAGAGTGGGACTTTTCTTGGCCTGAACTCCCAGAAGACCTTCAAGCTTCTCAACCCAGGGCACTTTACGGATTTTTGCTTCATCTCCTCCTTCTTCCTTTCCTCTGTCTTAGCCTCAAAAAATAACCAAGTTATAGTTTGTGCCATATCCCACTTCGTCAAGTGGATTATCTCCTCCGGTATTCCCCTGTATTCAAAATGTTTGAAGTAGGATGTGAACTCAAGGGGTTTCTGGGTTTCCGCGTACTTATAGTAAACTGGAAATACTATTCTTTGTCGATAAAGATCTGCCACTGACCAGCTTTCAGTTTTTAAGGACAACATAGAGTTACTGCTATACTTCACTCTCCAATGGTTTACCAGTAAATTATTGGGAATCATTGGAAATCTTTGATAGACCGAGTTCTTAATGCAGATGCTAAATCGCGTAGCCAATGGAGCCCCAATTCGATAGATATCGTTATCTGGTTCAGTCCCATCGGTAAGTTCACAATGGACAGTCCTGCAGCGGGTAGATATGGTTATAAGGGGCCATTGGTAAAGGTACTTCATGCGGAAGTAGTATGACCCAAAAGATTTCACCGAACATTGTGAGATCCACAAAAACTCTGGGAGACCACTGCATATTCTTTTTAAAAGATTCGGCAGCTTATGATATGTCTTTAATTCTGAAGAAAGTACTTTAAAGACCGTCCCAAGGATGAAAGCACTTTCGAAGCCCAATTCATCCACCAAGGGAAATTTTCTCGTTGGGATGTCGACGGTGTAGTAAACTATTGGAATTGTCACATGAGTGTTCTCATCTTTGAAACAGTACAGATGGCGGAAATAGAGACACTCACGGTTAAAGGGAGAAAGCTCACCCAGGTCGCTCTTACCAAAGTAGTTGGAAAAACAAAATACTTTAATAGGCCTTTGCTTCAGACCATCATCATACGAATGTGCTCCGTACTCCCGTAGTGAGAGCCATTGTACATCTTGGAATGGAAAAAGCCTATATGGATTATCCGTGTCGTCCGTCACCAAGAGGGTCAGAGGCACGAGTTCCGGCACCCTTTTGAATATTTCCATCCATTGACCAAGGAAATGTTTATCCTCAGGTTCTCCTCTGATCCTCTGCATTTCATGGAACAATCTTAAAATCTTAGCTTGCAGTTCCAGAGGAAGTGAAAAGAACGAGACACCTTTGCAAGGTTTCTGGACATTAGAGATGACAGCCATGATGGGTTGACCTTTTCTTCATGGAATGTTTGACGTTTAAGCCAAGGTCTGAAGACGTCAGTAGCCGGAGAATGGCACTTTTAAACGGTTAGAGGACAGACGCTTAACTTCTCATAGCCCTCAAAGAGCTCGTCTAAGAGAAGGTTTTGGAGAGGCCGGATCTACTGTTGGGGCAAAAATCTGCATTATAATTATCGGGAAACATTCAAGTATTATAGTCAATTATGTAAGAAAGAATAAACTGCTCCAGGATTTCTTGCCACACTTCTTCATTCGATGACTCTTAAGGGAGGGGGCGGTTACCAGCGACCGTACTTGTGAATCCCCCATATCCAACAATTCCTCTCTTAATATTTCCTTCTTCCCCTTGTAAAACGCACAGAAATTATTCTTAGAGAAGAATAGTCCTCAAATCCACATCTCTAATTCCCTCATCTCTCAGGGACTCAATAACGTCGGAGAGCTCCAGCTGTAGCAGCAGCATATTCTGGTGGTGGCTACGATATGTGTAAGAACACCCTTCGACAATATCCTAGTTTCTTTGATCCCCATGTTCAACACCTTATAGTATATCACACCAGAATGAAGTTGACACTAATATTACGCGTTAGGGCCAAAGTACGTCACAGTAGTCATGTGTACGAGAAGTATCAGCGTAAGCGTGCGGTAGGCATGAATAATGAGCAAACAAGTAAGAAGTGTAAAGAAGTAGGATACAAGTTCTTACTTCCCTGTATGAGCTACAAAACGGAACTCCGAAGCATGATACTGGACCATCTCCGGGTAGTTGACTTCAAAAAAGTACTCAGTTGACCCCGGAGGCGACATCAAAGCGCCCGGCGGTGAAGACACCAGCAAAGTGAAGACGCCAACAACAATGGAGTGAAGTTGCTGGGACCTCAAACCTGGGGCATCAAAGCAGATTCCTGTACAATGGAATAGGAACGCAGAATCTGGTTCCATGGTATACATGTAGCATAGCAGGTATAAGTGTTCACGATTGAGTAGGATGTGTAGTCGCAATCAAAATGAAGTAGTCAGAAAGGACCGGATGACAAGCGGTAGAAAATTGCAAAGACCAGCTGTGCTATCCATAGAAAAATGATTCCACAAGAGATATAACTCAACAAATAGTGCTCAGTGCTTTGAAATGAGGAGAACATCGCAGGGATGATCCACACAACACACAATTCGTCTGGGAAGAGCATTTGCCCAAGATCCCAACTGAGCCATTGAACATGTCCTGAGGGCAAGTCCCGCAGATGAACACAAGAGAGTTTCACAACTCGCGGTGCGGCAAAGTTCCCAAAAGCCAAGAAATCCGCGAACTCGTTCTATGCACTGGCCGGATGACGATCAGATCTTCCTCCTACGAGAGCCCTCTCCTGGTTTGGATGGGGATCGGTTTCGCTAGCATTGCAACGTATCTACGCGGCCTCTTTATCTACCCATTCCAGCTTATAGCTACCAATGGATTATGATTTAGTGGACAATGTTTGATGTTTAATATTTACCACTCCTACAGTTTATTACCAAGCAATAATCACAGATCTACACAGGGCGCGTGCCGGTGAATGTAGCCATGATGGGCCAAACGTGTGAGTTAACGATAAACTGAACGTCCATTAACATATGATCCTATAGAAAACGCCTAGGAGCGATCTCGAGCCACGCCTTTGCCACCTCGTGAGGGGGTTAGCAGGATAGGCGAGAGATCCCCCTAATAATCACGTGACTTAGCGACCATAGAACCTTCATGGCTTACAAAACGGGGCAATACGTGTTACAATTAAAGAAAGATTTAGTATATTCACCAATTGACACTACAACCATTGCAACCTGAGCGCAAATTGTAATTTGTATTTTGTATTTGGTGCGTAGGCGTTTGCGTGCCTCCCCATATCAGAACTTTGCATTATCCCACTTTGACGGGGATTTGGGTTTGCAGAAGGGGCTCCCAGTTTCAAAGACTCCGGGTTGTCCTGTATGGCCATTTCAGCAGATATTCACGAGTTTGGTACAGTTCACTCACCTTCAGCAGGAGAAATTGAGAAGCAGATCGATGTTGAGTTGGCTTCTGATACCAATGATGTCAGAGAAGAGCAGCCAACCCATGCTTACATATTCAGCACGGCTATTACAGAGATCACTCCTATTGATAATGACGACGATAACAAAGGTGAGGATGACAATACTGCAGCCAATATTGATGATGAGATGGATAGGGGAGACACACCGGAAGTTATTTTGGGACAGCAATTCATCACTGGTGAGGATGAGTCTAGTGATGAGAATGAATCAGATGTGGAGCTTCTGGGTAAGGAGATTGTTGTCAGATCATCTGACTCAGAAACGGAACCACTGCCAGAATTGACTTCGCCCGATATTCCACGATACAGTGCCGGGTTTTCAAATCCTGATGATATTGAGAGAATAGATTTCACAGGAAAACCAACAGTTCAGACAGTCCCTTCAAAGTATTTCATGATTGACTATGAAAATTCAAGTCACATACCTTCAAAGGTATTCATAAAGGGGATTCTCGAAAGGTTGCCCAAGAACCCCAAGGAACTCTATGTTTATCACGGCGATCGCTTGAAGCTAAGAGTCTGCTTGAGATTTTATTCGAACACCGAAGTTTTGGATGCTGTCAAGTACCTTCATGGTGCTAAGCACTTTGGCTCTACCTTATATGGACGCTTGATTCAGAAGGAGCTTGCAAGGGACTTCTGTCATGGGCCTGACGCATACGTGGAATACCGAGATTCTGGCAAGATGTTTGACTGACCCAAGAACAGGGTATGATTTACTAGCTACATGACTTAAGACTATTAATGATGAATCCCGCTAAACATTCTTGGTACTAGTAGCCAAAGGATAAAGGTGCCTTCTTTTTGTAGAGATCTGCCTCATTGTTGAGTTTAGTATACGGTAGCTACACCCAATCCACTGCTCCACATGCACACTTAAAGCTCCAAATAGACATTTGATGATGGTATTGCGTTAATTGGAGATCGTGTATGTGCGGGTACTGGACATTTAAGTGTTATGGTTACAAACTGGTTTCCCTTGGAGATTAGTTTTGGTAGCTACAGCAACAAGTGATACTAGCTCTACTGAACTCAACTCAGTTATATTGGCACCGTGGAGGCTTCTCACCACGAGAAAACTAATATTTATCTCCCTAAGCACTTCTTAGATCCGATGTAGTGTTCAAATGTCCAGAGACTGGAAAAAAGTCTGGCCTCTGCTTCCACGTAGTTCATGAACAAATGGCTGATCGTCAATGAACCACACATCCGGTCTTGTCCATCTATCAAAGCCGCAGTCATAGCGGGATAGTTTTTCAGGAAGCATTAGACTGTTGTTATCGACAATCACAACAGCCTCTTCTCCAATATCAGTATCAAAATCCAAGGTGGTACAGGTCCACGGGGTATAGATAATGAGTTTCACCTCATAATGACGTTTGCGAATTGCTTTCCATCGTTCACAAACAGGTCTATAAGAAGGATCATCAAACAAACGTGGTTGTAGCACAGGAGTGTGAAAAGATATATGTTTAAGTACAGGAAACTCTTCTTCTCGAAACTGTATGGTTGCTGAGCCTTCTTTCCCCATTGTGGGAAGATACGTCACATCTAATTGGAAGAACTCCAGTCTCTTGAACACAGTTCCCTTTCCCCACTTCACTTCATGATCAATGTCAAGAAAGTCAGGTGTATATCCCATTATTGTAAGCGTTTTACATGTCTCCGGGAATAAATGGCAGTTTAATGTCAACAACGCCTTGTCCAAGTCGTATTCGTCCTCGTAGAAAGGCTCGAGCTGCACGAGTTGTAGTTCTTCAAGTTTTTCTTTATGCTCCTGCAAATCAACAACTGTTCCAACATCTGGAACAGAAGGGAATGTTCCGCTTGATATTAATATCAAAGACTGGATCTTTGGTGCAATAAAGAGTGGAACTTTTCTTGACCTGAACTCCCAAAAGATTTTCAAGCTTCTCAACCCAGGGCACTTTACGGATTTCTGCTTCATCTCCTCCTTCTTCCTTTCCTCTGTTTTAACCTCAGAAAATAACCATGTTATAGTTTGTGCCATATTCCACTTCGTCAAGTGGATTAGCTCCTCTGGTATTCCCCTGTATACAAAATGTTTGAAGTAAGAGGTGAACTCAAGGGTTTTCTGGGTTTGCGGTTGGAAGGTGTACGTATAGTAATATGGAAATCCTTTGTAAAAAATTGCGACTGACCAATATGCAGTGCTTAAGGAGAATATGGAGTCACTACTATACTTCACTCTCCAATGGTTTACCAGTAAGTTATTGGGAATCTTTGGAAATGTTTGAGAGTACCGTTTAATGCAGATGCTAAATCGCGTAGCCAATGGAGCCCTAATTCGATAGATATCCTTATCTGGTTCAGTCTTATACGCAAGTTGACAATGGACAGTCCTGCAGCGGGTAGATAAGTTTATGGGCCATTGGTAAACTTGATGAAGGTATTTTCTGTTGAACTTCTTGCTGAAGTAGTATGACCCAAAAGATCTCACCGAGCATTGTGAGATCCACAAAAACTCTGGGAGACCACGTCTGCATATTCTTTTTAAAAGATTCGGCAGCTTATGATATGTCTTTAATTCTGAAGAAAGTACTGCAAAGAAGTTCCCAAAGCTGGGAGTACCTAATTCCAAACCCAATACATCCACCAAGGGAAATCTTCTCGTTGGGATGTCGACGGTGTAGTAAACTATTGGAATTGTCACAGTGTTCTCATCTTGGAAGCACAGATGGCGGAAATAGAGACACTCACGGTTAAAGGAAGAAAGCTCACCCAGGTCGCTCTTACCAAAGTAGTTGGAAAAACAAAATACTTTAATAGGCCTTTGCTTCAGACCATCATCATACGAATGTGATCCGTACTCCCGTAGTGAGAGCCATTGTACATCTTGGAATGGAAAAAGCCTATATGGATTATCCGTGTCGTCCGTCACCAAGAGGGTCAGGGGCACGAGCTCCGGCACCCTTTTGAATAGTTCCATCCATATACTAAGGTAACATTTATTCCCAGGTACTCCTTTGATCCACTGAATTGCATGGAACAATCTTAAAATCTTAGCTTGCAGTTCCAGAGGAAGTGAAAAGAACGAGACACCTTTGCAAGGTTTCTGGACATTAGAGATGACAGCCATGACGGAACCCTTTGATGATGGAATATTTGACGTTTAAGCCAAGGTCTGAAGACGTCAGTAGCCAGAGAATGGCACTTTTAAACGGTTAGAGGACAGACGCTTAACTTCTATAGCCATCAAAGAGCTCGTCTAAGAGAGGGTTTCGGAGAGGGAATATCTACTGTTGGGGAAAAGGTAATTATTACCGGGAAATATTCAACAGTCAATTGTCTAAGACAGAATCAACTGTTCCAGGATTTCTTGCCACACTCCTTCACCCTTCAGTCCGTGACTCAAGGGAGAGGGCGTTTACCAGCGACCGTACTGAATCCCTCACGTCCAACAATTCCTCTCCTTCTTTCTTCCCGTTGTAAAACCCACAGCAATTTTTCTTAGAGAAGAATAATCCTCCAACCCACATCTATATTCCCCTCATCTCTTAGGGACTCAATACCCAAGAACTCCTGTAGGATCTGGTGCCGGTGGCCGGTGGCTACGATGTGTATAAAGATCACATATTCCTTCGACATTAAATCCTTTCTCGATCCCCATTCAATCCAACACCTTAGCTGTATAAAGCTGAGCCCATGAACCAAAAGGACAGTAGCAGCTAAATCCCATTAAAAGTTGTTCACAATCCCCCTAGGGCGCTTCGATCCTTCGACCTCTATTTCTTTGATGTTTCATGTTTCAGGCCCTAGATAACCTCAGAACCTCATAAACTATAAAAGTTAACTATGAACTCTTCAACAGCTCCTGTAAGTCCAACGCCAACCCTTTTTGAGGCACCTCCAATCATTGCATGCGAATCCAGTGGCAATGGTGCTCTTCTTTTGGAGAAAGCCAAAGGAATGACATAGGCGAAGGAAGCAGGGGTCATATGGGCATCAGATATCAGATTTACGGTTCCTGGCGGCTGGCCTGAGTTGAACTGACCTTTTGGGATTAACTTTGTGGTAAAGTTTGCAGTTTGACCTTACCTAATACCTGGATTCCTGGTGAGTCAATGTTTTCCCATGTTTAGGTACACAGTTCTCAGAACATCTACGTCGTCTAACTTCTGAGTTCTCCAAGTGACGTGTTGTACAGTTGTGTTCAAGAATCAAGCCTCATATTCCAATGGCCATTAAATTACCTTTCCAGTCTCCAGACATGGGTGAACCTCATCCTCTTCAATGTTCATGAGTGACGAGTGACGAATCCATCCTCCATCCTCCATCCTCCATCAATAATCAATAATCAATAATCAATAATCAATAATCAATAATCAATAATCAATAATCAATAATCAATAATCAATAATCAATAATCAATAATCAATAATCAATAATCAATATTAACGATTCCACGAATCTTTAAACTAATTTGTAAAGCACGTCTTGCGGTTACCAATCCCTTGAGCTACGACTAGCGAGAAGGAGGACGACTCGGGACTCCGGAGCCCCCCCCC
>JAKTSI010000053.1:0-93079 GCA_030580135.1 Petasospora easanensis | reverse complement strand
TAGTGAAGGCATTGTCATCCCGAACCTTAAGTGAAGTTATAAGATAATCGTAACGTAGACGAATATCCGAGGAGAACTACTTTAAGTGTTAAATCCGGGAAGTATCAAGAGGAATTACGAAAAGGATAGCCATGTCAGAACCGATCGGCCGTGATCCTTTACACAGGTATCCAAATGACTTCGTGGCCAAGTTGGTTAAGGCGCGCGACTGTTAATCGCGAGATCGTCAGTTCGACCCTGACCGAGGTCGTTTTTTTTGCAAAAATCTCACAAAAACTCGATCTGGCTGCAAATAAGAAAAATTGCGGCAAAAAGCACCTACAGGGCACCTTTCAGAAGACTAAAACGTTTAATTCATCCACACAATGTTTTAATAGTTCCAAATAGCCTTATACTGCATAGTTCTTGAACCCATAAGGTCCCAGTCACGTCTAGTGACAAAGAACTCCTCGATCAATTTGAGACGAGCATAGATGGATCCACCTTTCCATGTGAGAATACTTGGGTCAATATCTCTTGGAGCTGGTAGCACTTCAACACTTAGTGCTGTGTTTGTTGATGAGTCCAAGAAAGCTTGAAGCTCCCTGTCAATAAGTGCGTAGAGTTTGTCCTGGAGTGGTTGAAGTTCCTCTTCGGATTGGATCTTGGACATCTCGTTCTCCTTCTCGAAAGTGGCGATGATAAATTCGACATTCTTGAGGAATTCAGGGAAGTTGAGCAATGCAAGAATCTTTGGTCTCCAGATATTGATTCTATCTGTGAGAATGAAGTCCAATGCTTCAATCTTGGAAGAACCACCAACAATGAGTAAGTTAGAGTAGTATTGTTTGGTCTTGGTGAAATCATAACGGGAAGCATTGGCAATTGATTGAATGACAAGTTTCTCAAGAGGTGCAACAACTGGAACATCACAAGGAACACTATTGTCAGCAGTATCCGAGTTCAAGATATCCTTGAGAATGTCAAAGTCAAGCATATCTGCGTAGAGACCCTCTGCTAGGTTTCTCTGTGTTGTGGATGCAGGACTGTCTGGTTCTCCTGTGAACATATCCAAAGATTTTGCACTCGTGAATGGTTTCTTATCAAGGAATGCCTTTGACTTCTTGAAAACTTGTGGGAAGAATAATGCCATTGGAGCAAGGATGACTTCATCAAACACCTTGAACTCATACTTCTCACTAAGTTTGTCTGTGTATCTCTTGAGGAAGCTGTACAGCTGGACTGTGATGTTTGCATCTTGGAAAGTGATGAATTTCTCTTTAAGTTGTTCCATCATTACCCATTCATGTGGGATACTCTCATCAAGATCAATTGGGAAGTTTGACTGTTTAAGAAGTTTGTAGAAGTACCTCGTGATATCATCACCACCATAGTTCACCACACCACGAGAGTTTGGCAAGATCATACCATCATCCACACAAGAGACCTTTGTAGTCTGGGCTCCAATGTCAATGACACAAGCGCAAGAGACACCAGCACCATATGTGGCAGCAAGTGACTCTTGGATGATAGCAACACCTTGGAAATCCATTTGTAGAAGAAGTTCAATGAATCTCTCAACGTAGATCTTGTCGTAGAGGTCAGGTATCACCAATGCGACACGGAAGTTCTTGAATTGTGTGATGTTGAGTTCTTTCTTGAGAACTTCTGAAAGGAAAAGTTGGATCTCTCCTAGATTCTCTTGAACAGAAGCATATTCTTCTTCGTTGAACTTGCCGTTTGTAATAAGTGGATATCTGAGTCTGTACTCCTGAGTGTCCAGTCTCAATGCATCATTACCCACATAATAACTTGTCGCAGGAGGTGGTGATGGTGGTTGAATGAACTCCATTTTATGCACATCATTGTGTTCGGGGATTTGTTCACCTCTCACTTTCTTATTGAAATTCTCCACGATCTCATTGGAATTTGGAATGACTCTTCTCTTATAATATTTCATACGCTCTTTGAAATCCTTGTAGAGAAGCTTTCTGTACTTCTCATAGTTTTCATCCTCTTCTGGAGTGGGAGTGTAAGAGGACTCTGGCGTTGGCTTTGGTTTGCCTGGAATGGCCATGACGAATGGAACAGTTTTTGGGTAGACATCAGTACCGAGACCAATCTTCATCTTCTTAGAACCCGGATGTATCACAATGGTCTTCTTTCCTGCCTTGTCCTCGGTAGATTCTCCTTCAGCATCTTCATCATTATCGTCATCATCAGCCATGTCTTCGTCATCGTCGTTCATCGCTGGGGTAGCACCGGGCGCACGAGATCCGGCTTTAGAGTTGGCAAGCTTACCCAATCGAGCTTCCTTTCTCTCACGAAGGATATAACTCTGTTCATCCTTCTTCAAATAGTCCGTGAAATAGTTCTTTTGGTTGATCAGGTTGACGTTTTCAAATACGGAGTACTTGACTGGATTATCTCTTCTCTCAATACCAACTTTCTTGATCTTCAAGGCCATTGTCTCGGCAGCTTTTAGACGGCCAAGTCTTCTTCTCTCAAGAACATCAGCTGGAACTTTTGTGTTTGCCTGTGTTGATGGCTTCTTTGGTTTTGATGTTGAAGCGGAGGTTGTTGATGGGGTGGGAGATGCTCTTGAAGGCGTCTCCGTTGGCGGTGATGATGCCTGTGGTGTTTCTGACATTGTCTCTAAAAAAGTATGTGCAAGATAGTCCAAGCTCCCAGGATAGAGTGATCTATTAGTTGCTTGCGATTACAATTCCGCCAATGTCAACCGAGTGGACGTGATCCACCAGTTGCCGACGCGGAGCTCGAGAAAGCAGGAGTGCCCTCGTGGTGTCCAGGTTATTTTATGGCGCCTTGTTGGCGCGGTTTGTTGATGTTGGCCTTGGCGAGCACCTGAGGAGGAAGCACTAACTTCAAACGGAGGAGTTTCAAGACACATTCCTTATCACCGCTACGCCGGTGATTGCTTATTTCTACTGATCTGGAGACTGTGTGTTCACCCATTCACACCACTGCACATATTCATTGAGTGCTCACAGCCTTTCCTTAACCGCGTCATTGTCGGACACGTTTGCATAACTCAGATACGCAGTTTTGACCACGCGTGTGACTATTCTGAGTCCGGGTCTTCAAAATACAATTGGCTTTGAATTGAGAGAATTCTGACATAGAATCAATATCCCATCATCATGGCCAAGAAAAAGAACAATAAGAAGCCAGCAGTGAGCACACCCGCTCCGAAGGCGGCTTCGACTCCACAGGAACAAGAAATTTCTGAAGCTCAGGAACCAGTGATTGAAGAGGCTACAGAACCTTCAGAGCCTATTATAACCCCTGCAGAGGAGACTACAAACACGACGGAGCCCACAGCAGAAACTAATGGTCATTCTGAGGTTGAAGGAAATGGATCCGTCGAGGAATCTCCGCCTGATTCGAATGAGGCTCCACAAACCACCACAGATGAGTTACCGGAGACAGTACAAACAAAAGAAGAAGAAGCAAAAGTACCAGAACCGGCACAAGAGCCAGCAACCGAAAAGGAACAGACTACTGAACCTGTTATAACCAAGGAACCTGAAAAAGCCCCAGAAGCTCCAGTTGTCCCAGCGGCACCAGCACCAAAAAAGAGGCTCACGCTCCAGGAGAGACTCGCACTCGCAGCGAAGTCAGGAAAGTCCTCAAAGAGAAGTGCATCAACACCAGTGACACAATCCCAGAGTCCCGCAAGTAAAGCTGCTTCACCTGAGCCCCAAGAAGCTCAACAATCAACATTATCATCTACACCAGCACCAGAAGCGGCATCAAGTACGGTTGCATCAGCATTAACGAGTCGTGAACCATCTCTTGACATTGCAAGACCTGAACAGGAGAGTTTATTCCCAGCAAACTACAAAGATCTTCCTACTGATGAATTGGTGAAGCTCATTGGGGATGCACAGAACAAGTATCTAGTTCTTGAGAACAAGACCAAGTCTCTAACAGAGGAGAAGCATTCTTTACAAGACAAGATCAAGGCATTGAGTTCATCAATGACATCGAAAGCACCAGTATCATCGGCTCCTGTCAGTAATGATGTCTTGAGAGAGAAAGATGAGAAGATTGCAGCTTTGTTGAAAGAAGGTGAGGAACTCTCTAAGAAGGAACTCAAGTTCAACAACACAATCAAGAGACTTAAAGCAAAAGAGTCCGAATCTGATTATGAGATTGAAGAGTTGAGAAAGAGAGTATTGGAACTTGAAGGTGATTTGAAAAAGAACAAAGATTCCTTGAAGAAGTCATTGGAGTCTGAGCAACAGTCCTCTGTTAAAGTCAAGTCGTTACAGAAACAGCTGGATCATGAAAAAGAGGCTTTGAAGGAGGAGATTGGAAGAAGTGAGGAATTGAGTAAGAAGATTGAGGAGCTCAGTAGTACACTTGTACAAGAGAAGAACCGCCTTTCAAAGGAGATCAATGATCTGAAGAGACAAGTCGAAAAGGAGAAACAAAAGCTTGTGGTCAGCAAAGAAGATCATGGCAAGGAGGTTGCAAGATTAGAGGAAAAGATTGAGCAGTTGAGATTCCATGCTGAGAATGCTCAGACAACGACATCAGCTACGGATGAAGGATATATGAAGTTGCTCAAACAGCATGATACTTTACAGAAGCAGTACACAGCAGCTACGGAGAATTGGCAGAGTATAGAGGCTTCATTGATGAACAAGATCAGCACTCTTGAAGATGAAGTGACCGCATTACAGGTCACGGCCAAGTCACTAGAAAAGAAGAACGTTGTGTTGTCGAAGGATCTCGAAGATAAGATTTCCGAATTGGATGAGGCTACAAGTACATTGAAGACCTTGAGAGCTGATCATAGCAAGCTAGAATCCAAGCTTGAATCCACTAAAAAGTCACTGGATATGGCCGAGGAGACTCTTGAGACTAAAGACGTCAAGTTCAACCAGGAAAAGTCTGCATTGGAGTTCAAGGTTCAAACGTTGGAGAGACAAGTCAAGGATGCCATTCAACCACAGACACTTACAGTGGACACATCTATTGGTGCATTCTCATCGCCGTTCTCACGCAACACCTCCACACCATCTTTCAAACAGAGATCATGGGAAAACAGAGATATTGGACTTGGTGAATCTTCCACTACACCATTACAGAGCAGAAAAGCATCTACTGCGTTCCTTGCGCCTGACTACCTCGATGAACAGGATGATTCACTGAGTGACTTTGGTGACAATGACACAATTGGCTCGCCTGTTTCCAATGCCAACACACCAAGACTTGAGAACTATTCGTCGAGTGTTATTGGCGGTGGTGCTGGTGGTGGTGCTTCGGTTCAACTTCTGGGAAAGATGAGCAGTCAAGTTCGTCGTCTTCAGACAGAGATCTCGACAATGCGTGATGAAATTGAGAAGTTGACACAAGATAAGAAGGCTGCAAACGAGGAGATTGTCAAATTGATGAAGGAAAACGAGCAGACTGAAAGCTACAAAGCCAAGATCGCCGAGCTGGAGGAAGAGATAGAGGGATATGCTAGCCGTCATGAAAAGATGCTCGAGATCATTGGTGAGAAGTCTGAGAGGGTTGAAGAACTCAAGGCGGATGTCCAGGATTTGAAAGATCTCTGTAGAGAACAAGTTCAGCAGTTGGTTGAACTTCAAAACAAGTGATGAATGTATGTCTTGCACTAGAATAAGATTATGTAGAGGGCCAGGACTCAGTTATGCCGTGTATTCCCTGGTCTTTGTGTGAGACTCTATGACTCTATTCGAAAGTTTGCTGGGCTCATGTTTTCGACCACATGGCATACAGCGCACACAGCCTAAAATTAGCTGCAAGATTTATTATTTTGATTCGGTTATACAACCTATACTAGTTAACGGTGCAGAAGCACCACTGTCCATCGTCCATTCACCTGAAGAAGTGCGCTGCCTGACACTAGCAGTGAGAATGAAGATGTATAACGGCGCAAACCTGAACAAAGTGTCAATACAGAATACAGCTACGTGTAGGAATTCTCATTCCAACATTCAACCCGGTAGAACGTAGAACTTCTTGGTTACCCATTAAGTGGGCTGTGCCAGGGTATGATTTGCTATGCCTGTATGTGTGCCGTAGGCCGCCAAAATCCGGGAATAGAAGCCAAGACGACGATGAGCTCTTGATGACAAAGGAGCAAAGACAGTCTTACATGGGATTATTTATAGGGAAATACTTCCCGTAAACTATGGATACGCCAATTGAAACAATCTCAGAGCCACCAAAAGAAAAGGAAGTAAAAGAGAGAAAAGAAAGTCCCCGGGGGCGGAAGAGGTGACCAATATTGCAGCCGGGGAGCGTAAAAAATAATCTCCAGGAACAAGGGCCAACACCCCACCTCGGGGTCAGGGGTATATAAACAGCTCCCTCGGGGCCTCGAGCACGTTCTGTTGCAATGGCTCCAACTCTTCATCACACAATCAAATGGCTCCGCAGGATATTCTAAACGAAATCACCAGCGAAGATCTTATCCAGCTCGCTCCTTTCGAAGTCAAGCACGTTATCGATGTTACCGGTGATAAGTTCGCCTCGGTTTGTCGTCTTTTCACTGACAAAGACAAACTTAATGACGGTGAAAGTCACATATTTAGTTTCCCAAAGAGCTCCAGAAAACTATTCTCAACATCTAAGGTCGGTAAACAGCAGAAGATTGGAAAGAAGAGTTATACCGGTCTCGATTATGGTCTGATCAACCTCATTGAGATTCGTGATGCTTCACTTATCGATGTCCAGAAGTTCATTGCCGCTTTCAAAGGTAAGCAGAACATGATCATTATCAGAATTCCAAATCCATATCACGGTGAAGAAACTATTACCAATGAGGACTACCAATCTTTGATCAAGGAACTTCTCCCTTCTTCGAAGATCTTTGTTCACAACGTGTGCAGAGAGTTCTCTCTTGAACTAGATGACTCAGCATATTGGAAGAACTTGACTATTGGTCCTGGTTCTGATCTTGTTGTTGATTGTGCAAAGTTGACTTCTGACATTCCTTTGATCCTCAGTGATGTTGCAAACATGAATATTCTTCATGCCAAAACTTCTGTTTTTGCTGGTACAGACCTTTCCAAATTCCCAATCGAGACTCTCTATATTGAAGGCGAAGATGAGGACATAGTTATTGAGAACAAAACTATCAATGCTTATGTGTTGTATCTCTCCGCTGCTTCATACACTCTTCGTGATGTCACTGCGCCAAATCTGAGAAACATTGTCCTTACAAACAGAAATGGCGATAAGGCACCAGTCATTGAGAGCTTCAAGGCCGAGAACTTATCAGAGATCAACATTTCTGGTGTGAATATGTTCCCAACCCTGAAGAACATCGAAACTGGACCTATCAGTATGGCTACTTTCAGAACCGAGCTTGTGCCATTCTTCGATGAAGATGGTAAGATTGTCCACCACAAAGATAACTCCATTGGTCAGGACTTTTCTTTCTTGAAGGATGCTGAAACCATCATGTCTGGTTTCGTCCACGGTCCATATCTATCTGGTATTGAGTTCACCCAACTTACTGATGTTACTGCCACACTTTTGCAGAACATCGATGCCACAATTTCCGCACCTGCACTCACTTCCTTGGACTTAACCGTTGTCACACCATTGGTCACCACGTTGCCAATATTCAATGCTCCTACTCTTGATGGACTTCAACTTCAATTTGGTCATGCTCAAGAGATGGGTGCCGTTAATGAGGAAGCCGATCCTGTTACAATCACCAACATTGATGAGTTCTTTGGTGGATACCCAGACTTGGGAATGCTTGTCATGGAAATTGTACCAAAATCAATCTCCCAGGAGACACAGGATGCAATTGGTAACCACGTCAAGAAGTATACCAACCTTGTCACCTATAACGGTCCAGTGTTGAGTGCTGAGATCATTGGCGATCCTGAGTTTGAGTTCCCAAACATGGAGAACTTGGCGATGAGAACAACAACCACTGATGCTATTGAGATCAAGGCTAAGATTCCAAAATTGGAAGAGCTCACCATCGGTGGTGTTTCACAGACTATCTCACGTATTGTTGTATCTGGATACGACTCTTTGGAGAGATTTGAACTCAGTGATTGTTCAGTTGGTGAGGTTGTCCTCTCGGGACTCACAGGATTGGAGTTCTTTGGTGGTGATGGTATTTTGGAGAAGATCAAAGCGGACAAATTACCAGCCTTGCAACATTTGTTATATAACAAGCCTGAGGGAAAGACTAACGAGCAAGTTGAGGAGATTGATGAGCTGTGTGCCGAGGTTGAGAGATCACTCTTCTTTGATTGAGTCCTTTGGGTACATGATACACGGTACCATTTATGCAACACCTTACACAAACATTATACGCTGATTTTGTTAAATGACCTTGTAGTTAGAGTGGATATAGTGTATCCATAAACTGACAGTAAGACAATAACTGCAAACGTACCAACAAAACAACCTCCCAATCACCAGAACTGCAGCCATTGGTCCGAGATGTGGAGTGCGCGGTGGCCGTATAGTGGGCGTGCGCGTACCGTCTCATCGGGCTCGAATTTTTTTTTTCTTCTCTTCACCTCTTGACAGTATATAACAGCCACCAAAACACAACAACAGATCAATCACAACAACTCCCACATGTCGTGGACTCCTGATCCCACTGCGCTGTCTCAACTGCAGACAATTCTCGGTGGCACACTCTCAGCAAACGCCACCGAACGTCAACAAGCTACTGATGCTCTCACACAGGCTAGAAGCCAGGAGGACTTCAACAACTACCTCGTATTCGTTCTCGTCACTGATGACGGTTCCACACCTTCACAGATCAGAGCTGCTTCAGGTCTTTCCTTGAAGAACAGTGTCCAGAGAAACTTCCGTATCGGTGAGAACACATACCTTCTCTCCACCATACTTCGCGGTCTCCTGTCAACTGATACACTTGTCAGAAACATTACCGGAACTGTCATCACCACACTCTTTGCTGAACTGGCAATCAATGGATGGCCTTCCGTGATCCCTGATCTTATGAATCTTGCAAAATCTGGCTCCGTTACAAGCAAGGAAGGTGCGACAGGTGCGTTGTCTAAGATCTGTGAAGATTCAGCTAACATTCTTAAGGTTGACGGAACAGCTCCATACAGCTTTATGGTTCCAAACCTCCTTGAATTGTTGGGAAATCAAGAGAGTGCAAAAGTTCGTGCAAACTGTCTTAATGCACTGAACCACATCATTGAGACAAGAACTCAATATTTCCTCGTGCACTTTGACGCATTCCTTCAGAGTTTGTTTGTATTGGCAAACGATCAGGATAAGGAGGTTCATCGTAACGTGTGCAAATCTTTCATTGCAATTTTGGAACATCGTCCAGATCTACTTACTCAGCATCTTGAAGGTGTCATTCAGTACATTTTGCACTCCATTACCAACGAGTCTGATGAGGAGGTCCAAATTGAGGCATGTGAGTTCTTACTAACTTTAGCCACAAGTGAAGACGTTCCATCAAGACTTGTGGAGCCACACCTAAATGTCATTGTTCCTGTGCTCTTACAGAGTATGGTTTATTCTGAAATGGAACTCTTGATGTTGGATACTAGTGATGATGCCGATGAAGAGGATCGTGAAGAGGATATCCGCCCACAGAATGCCAAGAGCAAGTCTGCACACACCTCTAAATCCAACAAACCAGACACTCCTGCTGAAGATGACGATTCCGATGATGAAGACGAAGAAGGTGATGGATATGGAACTGAATGGTCCTTGCGTAAGTGTGCTGCTGCAACTTTGGACATGCTCACTTCAACATTGGCTGCTCCAGTTCTCCACATCACATTACCCTTACTCAAGGAGAAGATCACATCAAACTTGTGGCCTCTTAGGGAGGCTGCGATTCTTGCCTTTGGTGCCATTGCCGAGGGTGGTATTGAACTTGCAGCAGATCAATTACCTGAACTTGTTCCATTCCTCGTTGACAGATTGAACGATCCAGAACCACCAGTTAGAGGAATTACATGTTGGACATTGAGTCGATACGCACCATGGATCTGTTCTGAGGCCCACTCTGGTGGCTCATACTCTGGATACTTTGCACCAACTTTCTCTGCTGTTTTACAATGTGCTGTTGACAAGAAGAAAACAGTCCAGGAGAGTGCTTGTTCAGCAGTTGCACATTTCATTGATAATGCAGATGCCGAATTGATAACACCAATCACACCACAGCTTGTTGAGGCTTTCAACATCTGCTTCACACTATACAAGAAGAAGAACATGATTGTCCTCTATGATGCCATTCAGACCTTGTTGGAACGTGTTGAACTTGAAGATGATCAAATCACAAAGTTACTCCCAGCATTAGTTACCAAATGGCAAACACTCTCTGATGATGATTCGGAATTATGGGGACTCATGGAGTGTTTCTCCTCCGTTGCTGCAGGTATGGGTGAGAAGTTCGCACCATTTGCCGTACAAGTGTATCAGCGTGCCATTCGTGTTCTTGCTGAATGTATTGAGTTGGATAGAAGGGCAGTCACAGATCCAAGTATTCATACACGAGAGAAGGACTTCATCATCACCGCATTGGACCTTATTGATGGATTATGCCAGGGACTCGGTGTACACTCTGCTGAGTTGATTGATTCTACTCTCTTCAGTATAATATTGGAGACTTTCAAAGACGAAGATGATGATGTTCGTCAGAGCGCCTATGCGCTTTTGGGTGACCTTGCAATTTACTTGCCTGGTGCCCTTGCAACACACACACAGGACATCATCACTGCTATCGTTCAAGAAGTGATCACGAGGTCCTATTCCACTATGGCTGTGTGTAATAATGCTTGTTGGGCATTTGGTGAGATGGTTCTACGTGTGGATGTTTCTCCATATTTGGAGAAGGCTATTCCTATCCTCATTGATGTCTTGAACACACCAGGAACTATGGAGACAGTTGTGGAAAATGCCGCTATCGCATTGGGACGTATTGGTGTTAGATACCCGGAGTTCCTGGCACCTCAGCTTTCGGAGTTTGCTGGTCAATGGAGTGCAAGCGTTCTTTACGTTGAGGAGAATGAAGAGAAGGAGACTGCATGTCAAGGTATGTGTAATGCCGTTATGACGGACCCAGAAGCTCTCTTGAGAGTTGGCGATGGTAAGATTCTTGTTGCATTCGTGGATGTGATATCTATGTATGCTACACCAGGACAAGAATTGGCTGAGACTTTCCAGAAGTTGTTGCAAGGATACAAGCAAGTTCTTGGAGAGTCATGGTCGGCATTTTTGAACCGTGTAAGCGGTGGAGAGGAGCTCAATCAGCGTTATGCTCTTTGAAGGCGTGGAAAAAAGGAAAGTACTGCATGTATAAAAGTTTGAAATATTAGAACTGCATTAATGTCATTCTAAATATCACGTAGATCCCATTATCTGAGAGACTCCGAGGCCCCTGTGTATATCAGTGTGTCCCCGTACCAGCTCATCGCGAAATTTCTCCCGAAAATTTTCTTGGTAGGGCTCTCCCAGTAAGTATACTTAGACGTCAAAAACCTCAGCCAACAAGACAGAAAGTGTTTCTTTTGTGCTATAGATTTGGATATAACGATCAGATAATCCAAAGAAATGAGCACATCAGTGGGAAAGTTTGATGTCACGGGTACATACTTCGCCCGTGTCATTGAAAGACCGGGGAAGAGAGAGTTGCAGATCCATCCTCTACAAAATGATCAAGGCAATGTCCTAATCAACACATCATTAAGCTCTACATTTGAGCTTGAACAAGAGTCTCCACTTGTTTCATTTAAGTGGATCACCAAGGAGGAAGCAACAAATGGAAAGAGATCCAAGAGAAGATCTTCTAATGGCACATCCAAGGGAACTAATTCACTCAGCTATGTCGTATGTGCTTTCAAGAACGGTCACATCAGCATATACTCTCCATTCCAGAAAGATGCGGTTCATCATATTCACAGTTCATTGAGCATACGTTCCATTACTACTGAATTATCAAGCCTTTGGGCCGCTGGTGCTACAGAGGCACTTGAATTTGAGCTCAATGATACGAAGAGCAAGAACAAAGTCAAATTCCCAAAAGATTTGAAAAACCTCACAACAATCCAAACAACATCCATTAATAAGAAAGAATATATAATTTCTACTGGAAACAAAATTGTCGTCCAGGAGACTCCTTCGGGAACAGTCATGGGATCCCTCTCCATTGATGGTGCCGAACACGCTACTTGCATCAACAACCTTTTCTTCACATCTAAGGAGGAGCAGATCCGTGTTTACACATTACCAGAACTCAAGCAGATCCACATGATTCATGCTAAGGGTCCAGTATCCACATTGATCCCAATAAACCAGTCTACAGTCGCTGCTGTTCTCACCACAGGACAGGTCCAGATCTTCAAGAATCTCCTTGAGAAGCTCAGAGTACTCACACTCCGTCCAAACTCCAAAGAAGTCAAATTAACAGGCATCACTACCTCTGGTGCTGAAACAATCATCACATGGACAGATATACATCCAAAGTTCCAGACTGTTGATATCTCCACATCAGAGAAGAGTATAAAGGTTGATGTGAAACACAGCAGCAAATCAAGCTCAAAGAAACTTTCAAAGCCACTTGAACAGATTACTCAGGATCTCCAAGCTAAGGACCAGTATAATGTTAGAGACATTGAGCTCGCTGCTTTGATCAATGTTAAGAGTGATGACACATCTGAACTTCTCACTATCCTGATCTCTAACGAGGACGACGCAAAGATTAAGAGCACAGTAACACAACTTGATGATGAGGTTGTTGTGAAGGTCTACAGTACACTGCAAGCGCGTATTTCCGCTGATCCTACTGAATCTGCTACATTGAACAACTGGTTGAAGTGGATTGTCATCTCCCACCCTGCAGCTATCCAGAACCTCAACAACTTCAAGACAGTGAAGACCTCAATCAAGAGATCTTTGAAACAGCTTCCAGATCTACTCTCACTTCAAGGTAGACTTGAACTTTTACAATCCCAATTGGCTTTAAGAAACCAGATTGCACTGGCACAAAGCGAAGAAGGAGTTGACCGTGCAGTTGCTCAGGCTGAAGAGAGCATTGTCTACGTCAACGGAGAGAACGATGAGGTTGACGCTGTTGAGTTTTCCGAGGAAGAGGACAACGAGGACGACGAACAAGAAGAGAACGGCGTTGTCGGAGAGATTGACTCACAAGAAGACGATGAAGATGATGAATAAAGTCATTAGGATACACTAAAAGAACCTGCATTGTACTTTTTTAGAGCCGTTCGTAGTGTCGGGGCCTCGGCCATTATGTCAGTGGTTCGGGCCACATCTCCGCCAAAAAAAATCTGCAAAGGACAA
Source organism: Petasospora easanensis (assembly GCA_030580135.1). Lineage (NCBI taxonomy): Eukaryota > Fungi > Ascomycota > Saccharomycetes > Phaffomycetales > Wickerhamomycetaceae > Petasospora > Petasospora easanensis. The sequence continues at coordinate 79,780 of JAKTSI010000053.1, read as the reverse complement.
GGGAAAAAGAAATTTGACACTTTCTCTGACAATCACACGACCTTTGGTGGATTGCACTGAATAATTGACTTATACTATAATGTCTGAACCTGAAAAGCTTTATTTCTCTTACAACCACATCCACAAGCTCTGTAAGGAGTCCGCTGGAAAGATCAAGGAGTTCAAGCCTGACATCATCATCTCCATCGGAGGTGGTGGTAACATCCCATCGAGAATCCTCAGAACTTTCTTGAAGCAGCAGGGTCACAAGAACATTCCAATTCAGGTTATTGGTCTCTCTTTGTACGAGTCCCTTGGTGGTGAGAACGACGACACACAGATCGGTAAGGAGGTTGTGCGTACACAGTGGTTGGACTTTGGTGCCTTGAACGAGCACTTCGACTCTCTCATTGGTAAGAACATCCTCATTGTTGATGAAGTCGATGACACTAGAACAACACTTCACTATGCCTTGTCAGAATTGGAGAAGGATGTTAAGGAGCAAGCTGAGAAGCTTGGAAGAACTGCTGAGGCCACCAACTTCGCCATCTTCGTTCTCCACAACAAGGAGAAGCCAAAGAAGGCTGAATTCACTGAGACATTCCTCCATGAGCACTACTTTGCTGCTAGAACCTTGCCAGACAAGTGGTTCTGTTACCCATGGGATGCTGAAGACATTGACGACCACTCTGAGAAGGCCATCGCACAGGGTTTCAACTGAGTGTAAACTTGCATGATTAGGGTGAGATGGTGTGGACTATGGTGTTTATGTAAATAGTGTTATAGACGTATTGGTATGAATTGATGTTGCTTTTGTATCATCTTAAAGATGCTCTAGATCTGAGAGATAGTAGACATTCTCAGTTTTACGCTGGGGATCTGCATATCCCTACAGTTATCCGTGCTGGAAATTACGCTCTGCTAGACGCGTAAAACAGGTGGCTAATCACATCCTCTTCCTATCCCAGCTTTTTGTATTGAAGCATTAACACTCAATCGCATAAATGGACGTGGCTAGTCTCTCTCGAAGTGAGCAGATTGCTCATATTGAGAAGTTAAGTTCTCTCCAACTACGAGATCTACTGAATACAACTGGAGATCAGCTCCATCATCTGTTCAGGAACTTCACTCAAGGACAATGCCTTCTATACCCGGAATTCCCAGAGAGCATCTATGGAGGAAGCTATAAAGATGAATCAGCCGCTTTGGATTTTGGAGAGTTCAATATCTTTGAATTTCGTGGCGATTGCTCTGATGAATCGTTGGTAAAGTTTCTTGATAAGATCAAAGGTCTCCGGAACTTCCTTTCGTTCCACTTCGACACCAGCTTAGACGAAGGCTTTTCACGAGATATCAAGCACTTCGAACAAATTGAGCAACTGCTTCCCACCTCAAAGATATATATGGAGGGTTTAGTACCATGGGAACCGGTGTACCTCTCGAACCACGAACACTTGATGAACCTCGCCATTGGCAAATCATTTGCAGTTGTATGCTCGTTTGAAACCAAACAACCATTGACAGTTCCTAAGTTTATTGACGTTGACAACTTGAAGATTGCAGATGCAGTTCCTGAGCTGATAGAAAAGCTTGACCTCAGGGAAAGTCCCAAGAAGAGACTGGTTATCAAGTACAAGAATCCATCGATTGTGAAGGATAAGGAGCTTGGGGCCACAGACGTGCATATTTACAGGCCACGTATCATTGATTCTTTAATTCTTCCGAATGCCAAGAGTTTATCACTTTACTTAATTGATGGAAAGACGCCATTGACAGAGGCAATTGTGATGAATTTAAATGCACCAAAGTTGGAAACCCTTAAGATTATCTATTACTCGGTTCTTCCCAAATTCAACAATATCAACGCACAATTGAAGACTGTTGAATACATCAAAACTGATTATTCTGGTTATGAATCTGAAGACGAAGACACATCTGACTGTGACTCTGAAGAAAAAGCCCAAAGCAGTGCCATAGAGGAGCCAAAGTCAATTCCGAAGAAGAGATCCCGTGAAGCTGAAGACGATGAACTCGATTGGTCTTACATTCCACCATGTGAGGTGATGAAAGTTGTTCTCTACACTTTCAGGCTGTTTGTGAAGATTTTTGACGAAAACTGGAGAACTACGCGTCTATACCTGATGCTAAAGGGATCTGATACCCATGATGAGAAGATTATCACTCTGCCAAACTTGAAAGAACTTGAGATATTTGCTGATAATAGTGCACAGTATATCCCCAAGTTATTTACCCCATCTCTTCAGAAGTTGACGTTTGGTCATGCTATCAGAACTGGACTCACACCTGATGATGTGGCGGCTGGAGTGAACACTGCTACAAACTTGATTATGAACAACTTGACAAAACGCAACTTCAATGATGATACATTATTCATCGGTGAACTAAGGGACAGGAAGTCAGTTTTCTTGGGTGATCAACTATTTGAGTTCTTGGAGAGGAATGGCAGTGCTTTGGAAGAGATATTTTTTACTTCGCCTTCAGAGATGTCCTTCTGGGATAAGGAGAACCTGAGCTTGCCAAAACTACGAGACCTCACTCTTGATACTGGCAAGAATTCGGTGATTGTTTCCTTGAATTCCAGCAATCTGAAGAATATCTATGTGAGATCCAAATTGGTCTTTCATGTTGAAATTGGAAACTATGCAATGCTTGAGAAGTTGATTTATTTCCATGCAACAGGAGATCTCATCTTGGGCAAACTTCCATCACTGAAGAAGATTGGATACATCCATAATCTACCTGAACGAGTTGAGCCTGTATCTCTACCATCGTTGGAGACGTTCCTTCTTGAAACCGAGTCTGTGGCTGACATAGAGTACATCTTGAGCTCGGTGGAAGCTGATGGTGAGTATGCTTCCGGGTATTGTGATTCTGATGATAGTGATTACAGTGACTGTAATGACGATTACGAATGTGATGTAGATGGAACATTCCAGCGACTGGCAGAGGAACATATTGATCATTGGTTTTATTGATTTAGAAGTTGAAGAATTTGGTTTTTCGTTGTCTAATTATTGTAGTTGATCCAGCCGTACCGAATTAATGACGTATATGCAGATCGTCGTAGATACGAGGGAGCTACAAGACAGTGCAAAGGAAATGAACAGTTCATTTTAGTTTCATAATCATCCAGATAGATAAGCAATCGATCATAAATCGCCTCTGCCTTCCCAGAAATCATCCATCATCTTCTCCCAAACACCAGCATATCCAACCATCCCCATCAACTTGAGCACATAATCATGCTCACTCACATGTGTGAACACCTTCCCCGAAACGAAAAGACACCAGCTAGCATACCATGGACAAATCTTAATGTTAGACTCAACTAGTCCACAGACACGTTTTGCATAGTATGAAGCAGGATACGATTTCACTGTGATATCGATGGGTTTGTGCGTGAGTAATAGGACTCTGGCGGTCTCTATAAGCAATAGAGTATGTAGTGTACGTGGAGATGATGCAACAATTGTTGGGAATGGTGAGTTCATACGCTCGAACAGTGGTTTTATGGGTTTGGCAAGAGCTGAAAGAGCCTCAAAAGTTGGAAGGAAATCAGATCTGGTGTGAGAGATGTATGGAACCACTGTATGTGGGATGGTTGGTGGTGTAGCGAGAAGAGCCCATTCGGTAGAAACTCTGATCAGATTGATATGGAATGCAATTCCTGGGTTTGACGAACTGAGATATGGGACGAGTGGTCTCTCTGAAGTTCCAAAAAAGACTGAATAAATGCACATCAAGAGAAGAGTGGCATTTTTCACATCCATATCTGACGGTGGTGACTTGAAGTAATGGTAAACAGAGTTCTGGAAAAGTTGAATACTCTCCTTTACTTTCCCGTGGATAAACTTACTGATAGCCAAAACGATAGCGAGCAAGGACTCTTCACTGGAGAATGAACCCGGGAGTACATCAGAGAAGAAGCAGCAACCTTCAATGTCCAAAGAGGGCGTAAGGTTGGTACGCCAATGTTTGAAAGCTTTGAACTTTTCATCCTCTGTTTTCTCGATATCTATCAGTTCACACTCAAACTTTTCAGGGTCACTTAGACCAGCACACAAGTTCCTCACAATTGACTTCACCTGTGTGATATCGCTCTCCTCCAAAGATGTAGGTTTAGTATCCCCCGTGTTTTCATCTGACATATCTTCGTCATTTACAGATTCAGACCCATAACCATTCTGAGTGAGAGGGAATTTTGACAAATCCAGGTGTGGGAGGGCAGTCTGACCTGTTCCTCCTGATCCCGGAACAAGGACATATTGTTGGTTGGCTTGGTAACCTGAAAGCCTCTGAGACCCAGGCGGAGGTGGACCAATGGTTGCTGATGATGGGAGTGGTGTTACACCAGAAGTAATCTGGAAAACACCAGGGAGTTGTGATCCAGAGATGAGAGTTCCGTGAATATATCTGTTTGGGGGTTCGGGCCACTCACAGATCTCTCCTTTCTCCAAACAGAGATGACAAACTGGCTTCTGTTCTCCACATTTCTTGTGTTTCCGACGACAATTCTTGCAACCAGTTCTCACTCTTCTTCTGACTGGACGTGGTGGATCGGTTCTTTCCTTTCCAGCTTCTTGTTGTTGAGCTTCGGATCTAGAGGGCATTGTCGGAGTTGAGGCGTCGTTGTGTATGCCAAACGATAGGAGGGAACTTTGCGGGGGACACTCTTCTTCCACTGCAAGGACACGGGGAGTGTAGTAGGGCACTGGGTAGAGTATTGGATGAGTGAACCGAACGTCTTCACACTCTGGACAACGACCTGCTCACGGGTTCCAGGTTGCAAAAAGTGGGGGAAGAGAGCGGGTGTGAGAGCCTCCGATCGCCAATCGAAAAGTAATTAAGCGCGCGGCGGACACCCGCAGTTGTGACCACTTTGCCTTTCCCCTTGTCTTTCTGTTTAGCCGGTACTGTTTAACTGTAACTGTATCCACGGGGGTCTCCAATGTGTTGATGTGCTCAACAATAGAGAGACAAAGGCCATCCCACAACCCACTGACTATCCCAGTGACTCGTATCCCGGTAGCCCTCTAATAACCCCCTTTTTGCTCGTTGTTCTAGGGGGATGAATAAAGGAACCACCGGCTGCTGTCGTTGGAGAATGATCAAGTGTTCTGTTCAACTGTCATTTATGCCCCCAATGCCCAATACTCTAATAGCATACACTCCACTCCCACCTCCAGATACTTTCCGAGGACTCTGATGTTCAGCTTCGACGTTTTTCCTGCAAGGAGGCGCAACAGCCAATGCAGAGGTCTGGGGTAACAACTGCGGCTATGGGCGGTTATAACCGATGGATATTAACTTGTTTTCAGAGGTTTCCTTCGGGGTTATTCAGTCTAATTCCCCTGAATGCAACCACAGCTTTCAAGTTTACCTTCTCTCTCTGAAATCCGTCCCGTTCCTCAATTTACTGTTTCCATGTCGGTTGTAACTGTTGAAGATCCCAGTGTGGCCTAATCAACCGTCATCCGTCCAGACATCCCCCCCACATTTCGTACCCTCACAATCCACCGTCTCTTTGATTTCACTCCGGATGCCGTCTCTTGGAGATTAATTGAAACCAGTTTTTTGACTTTGCTTTCCAAGAAAACAGGTCATGCCTGTAATACAATAGCTAGGCCGCCTATTTTCTGCCATCTTACTTACCATTAGGGGTCATGTATGTTCCTGGATCCTGTTTTGCACAAGTGATTATATGAGCTTCCAAGCCATTGTGATAAACGACATGATAGCTCAGTGGAACGGAAGACCTTTGTTAAGTACCTGCTGTGTTGAGTGCTTCATATCCTGCTCTTCGATGGGGCTACAGAGATATCATCAAGTGATTATGAGGCTCGAGGAGTCGAGGCTCTCTGGACACTTCAGATACAAGACTCAAGAGGCAAGCAATTCTATAGCTTGTAACTTGTACCATATACGGCATCACATATCACATATCACATATCGAATCAGACACATCTTTGGTATTGAGACTTAACTGCTATGCAGATGATGGTAGCGTCTCCTGGTTCTGATAATGGTCATGCCTCTAGATGCGGTAATAGCCAATTAGAGAATTTTCACATCGTAGATTCCCCTTCTTAAGACAAATGTCAAACATGGAGAGGAGTCGAGGCTGCATCCATATGATCCATGTCAATGTCAATGTCACTGTGCGAGGTAGAGGAGGTGGCCTCTGGATCCTCTGAATCTTCATCACGTGATACCGGAAATACATTTCCCAAACTGTGGAAATTGTTGAATGAAATCGTTCTTGGGAGAAAGATTACGTAAGCTGGTACAGTAGAGTTACTTAATCACAATGTTGTATGTAGTTACACAACTATACAAGACTCAGAGAAAAGAGTCAGACGAACAGCATCTTATGGAAAAAGAGTTCGTAAAAGTGTGGACAATCAGTCAATAGCAGATTACCAATGAATAGGAATTAATGGAGTTAATCCTAAGAGTAACCACCAGGGTCCACAGAACACCCAAGTACCAAACCACCAAGGTAAAATTAGGCCACAACAACCAATTTAGCAAGATCAATTATAGAAGAAGAAGAAATGGGGGTAGGAGATGACAAATAGTGGATGACTAATAGAAGGATGACAAATAGAACAGCAACAAAATACCAAATCAAGACAGAACAATAGGAAAGGCACCAGTGAAGCTTACTAAGCGATTACCTCAGCGACTTCAGACTTCAGACATTAGCGACTTCCGACATTCCCCCTCAAGGTGTACTTCGTCATCTATCTTCTTCTCGACTAAATCTCTGACCAGGAAATATCTCACAGCAATGTGCTTGGTACGTTAATGGAGTAGCTTGTGTGCAGCTACGCGGAGAGAAGTGACAACCGACGATCTGACGAAAGGAAATGGGAAATGCGTCTTCCTTAAATCTGACTTGGTTTGATACTTTGATCTTGGCCAGTGGCAGGGTTCCAGATTCGGTATGCTTTGTGATGAGCGTCGTATCCCATGGAGCACTCCGGGGGTATCGATTGCTGAATTTAGTCCAATGACTCTTAGTCACGAGTACCTGGACCCTATTTCAATGCCCATGCATCCATATACTTCAGGAGGTCCTGTCATTTTTGCAGGCCCCGAAGGCTGAATCTTGGATCATTGATTCATCGACCATCGATTTGATTCTAGTGCACTACTCATGATGATCAAGTCTGTGGAGATCCTTGAACGGCCGTGTTTTCCCAGTACGACTGTTGTGAGCTGACTTTCATGTATGGGAGACAGTTTGTGCAGTGTACTGTTGATATGCCAGCCGCCAACGGTTCAACTCGATTTGAATGTCATGCAGAAAGCTATGTATAATATCGGTATAATATCACAATCTGGAATTACCATTACTGCAAAGCTTATGGGATGTACATAAGAAGCTGTCGTACTATCACGTGTCGAGCACGTGAGAAGTCTACAGACTGATACATACAAGCCCATCACTTTCATAATGATATCTTCCATACAATTTCACAAGTCCACTCTATGTGCAATAACTTTCAAGTACGTTGTAGAATGACAAAGCTACTTCTAGCATAAAGCATACATCACCCCCTGGATCTAAAAACAACACCCGAACACCACCATGCATTCCCAAAAAAAATTCTGGCTCACCGATGCCGAATCATCAACAAAATTGGGCTTTTGACCACTTCACTACACTGTTTGTCATTTCACAGCTCTGTGAACGAGCCATATCGTCTTCATGGATCCTCAAATTCTCCACGACTGTTTTGCCGCTACACTCAGCGCCGATCTGGAGACAAGACGCCAGGCTGAGACCCAGTTGCGTCAAGCTGAACGCTCGATCGGATTCCTAGGAGCCTGTCTTGATATCCTTTCTGCAGATGGAGTCCAACCAGGAGTGAGAACTGCAGCTGCTGTGTTCTTTAAAAACCGAATTGTCCGCCATTGGACTTCATATGGACGTGAGGGGGTGGAAGTTGTTGATCAGGATGAGAAACCAATCATTAGAGAACTCTCCATCAAAGCCTTCATCAAAGCTCCAAAGAAATTGAGAAAACAGTTGATCCCAGCCCTGCGGACCATCATCAGCTCTGATTATCCGTCTGAATGGCCTAGCCTTGTCGATGATGCCAGCGCCCTCCTTTACAGTGGTGACATCCCGTCCGCATACACCGGTCTTGTCTGTTTTGCACAAGTTTGTTCTTCATACAGATGGCAGACTAACTCTGAAAGACCAGAGTTTGACCAAGTCATCGTAAAGCATTTCCCAACTCTACTTCAAGTTGCAGAGACTCTTTTGAATGAAGAGTCCGTGGATGCAGGTGAGATGGTTGTTCTGTTGTTGAAGTGTTACAAGTTCATCACATATCATGATCTTCCAGAGCCACTCCAGAATCCTGAACAAGTCACAAACTGGGGCAAGTTCCACGTTCAGGTTATTCAAAAGGATCTACCAAAATACGTCATGGACCTTGAAGAGAACGAGAGAATATTGGATCCATGGGTTAAGTCAAAGAAGTGGGCATACGCCAATTTGAACCGTCTCTTTAGCAGATATGCATCAACAACGCTTTCTAGAAGATTCGAGTACGTTGCCTTCTTGGAATTCTTCACTCAAAACTTTGTTCCTCAACTTCTCCATTTGTATCTCCAACAGGTTGATCAATGGTGTTCCAAGCAACTTTGGATCTCTGAGGAGTCCTTATTCCATCTCATTGGATTCTTGGAGAACTCCATCACACAGAAGTTGACATGGCCATTGCTCAAACCACACTTCGAATTAATTACTTCACACTTCATCTTCCCACTTTTGTGTCCTACTGATGCAATCCTTGAACAATTTGAAGATGAACCAGAGGAATACATCCACACCAAGTTGGACATTTACGACGACAACAACTCTCCAGATCTCGCTGCAATTAATTTACTTATGACACTCACTGGAAAGAAGAAGAAGACCACACTTGACCCAATCTCTCAATTCACACTCGGCGTCTTGAGTCAATACACCAACACAACATTATTGACACTTGATGATGCCAAGAAGCTTGAAGGTGCCATGCGTATGATTGGATGTCTATTTGGTCACTACTCCTCTCCAAAATCTCCATACTATTCACAGATGGAACAATGCCTTGCACAATTCATCCTACCTCACTTTGCTTCTCAATATGCATTCATCAAGGCCCGTGCCTGTGAGATTGCCGCCAAGTTCTCCGATATCCCTCTTCAGGACCAAAACACAATCGGTGCTTTATACCGTGGTATCCTCACTTGTTTTGAGAGCACACACCTCCCAGTGCAACTTGAAGCCGCATTGGCTTTGCAATCATTCGTCAAGGTCCCACAGTTCCAAGAGGCTCTTGGATCCGTTGTCGTTCCAACCATGCAGAAGTTGTTGACTCTCTCAAACACCATTGACGCTGAGGCCATCTCTGTAGTTATGCAAGAACTCGTGGAAGTCTATAGTGAGCAACTGCAACCATTTGGTGTTGATTTGATGTCCAATTTGGTTCAGCAGTTCATGAGACTTGCAAAGGAGTTGAACGATGCTGCTAATGCTGAAGTTGATGATATTGACGGAGATGTGGAAGATTTGACAGATAAGCAAATGGCTGCATTAGGTCTTTTAAACACCATGATTACTGTTCTTTTGTCATTTGAAAGCTCTGCTGATATTGTGTTCAAATTGGAGGAATGCTTCGCACCAGTTGTTGAGTTTGTTCTTGTTAACGATATGGATGACTTCTTCAGAGAGGTTGGTGAGTTGGTTGAGAACTCTACTTTCCTTGTGAGACGTATCTCACCTACCTCATGGAAGTTGTTTGGTCTTTTCGCAGAGTCATTGTCTCGTGGTATGGCATTGATGTATCTCGAAGACTTGATGCCTGCCTTGAACAACTACTTGGTTTACGGTTATGAAGAGATCAAGAACAACCAGCAGTACGCTGCTGCCTTTTTGTCCTTGTTTGAGCGTGTTTTCAGTTCTGACGATACAACAACAGATGATTACTGCCTTGGTGCTGAGATTGGTCAGAAGTTGATTCTTGCCCTTGGTCCAAGCTCTGAACCAATTGTGGAGAAGATGCTCACTGTCGTCATCAACACTTTGGTGAGAACTACTGAGTTCACAGCTCCTTTCTCCATCAGTATGCTTGATGTTGTCATTGCAGGTTTGGTTTACCAATCATCTATCACTTTGACTACTTTGAACAACGGTAACTTCATCCTTCCATTCTTCAACCTCTGGTTCTCCTACGTTCCTAAGATGAAGAGAGTTTACGACCTCAAGCTTTCCAGTTTGGGTATGTTGAGTCTTGTGAACTTGTCATCTTCCGATATCAACACTTATCAAGTTACTACGCTTGTTCCACAGATTGGTAAGAGTTTGGCCAAGTTGATGGATCTCCTACCCACTGCTATCCAGGCCTTGGAGAAGAAGAGAAAAGAGTTTGAAGCCGCTGATGGACTTGATGATGAGTATCCTACCGGTGAAGAAGGTTGGACTGACGATGAGGAGGATGGCGGTGCTGGTGCCGATGACTACCTCGAGTTCCTGAACCAAGAAGCTGCCAAACTCAAAGAAGGTGGATTCTACGGTGGCGATGATGATGATGAACTCATGGAAGACCCATTGGCTAACACTATTTTGGATAGTGTCAATGTGTTCTCAATGTTCACCGAGGTTGTCGTTCAGTGCCGTTCATCGGACCCACAGAAGTACCAGTTGCTCTTTGGTACACTGACCCAGGAAGAGCAGACGACCCTTCAGAATGTTCTTGAATTGGAACAGTAATGTATAGAATTCAATTAAAGAGAGCGTTCGTCGGGATCATATACGAAGCATTGTAGTGTAGAGCGCCGTGGATCAAGCTCCGGGGTAGGCCGGTGGAGTTTTTTTTTTTGTTAGTACTCCGATTGAGGTGCGCACCGAGGTCTTCTAGAACACACTGCAGTCTTTCGTCGATCTTCCGGAAGAGCTTTTTCTGTCTAGTAGCCGTTGGTGGAAAAAGAAAAGATTTAAGATGTAGAGAAGAGAGAAGATCTTCGCCCGTCATCGAAGAAACACAACAAGGTTTAGATCGATAGTGTCCAAGATGTGCCCCACACGTCAACTGAGGTCCGATCGGAACACCAACGCCGTCCCCCAAACGGTTTAAGCGGCCATTGTAGTTCATGCCCGCCGAAGTACGTCGGTGGGGGGGACAGAAGGCACTTTTAATGTGATTTTAGAGGTTCTTTCCGATGCGTTTTGTGACATGTTGAGCAGAGTCTCCCGGCGCACGGCCCCCCAGTCGGATTTAGTTCCTCGGGCTTCTCCGGACGTTGGTTATGGCCTTTTTGAGACATCTCCGAAAAAGCGCTTATCAGTTAGACCTCCGTCCCACTTTTTTTTTCCTCTGATACTTCCACTTCTACCCTTCACTGGAAACTGGACGGACTACTGACTACACACATTACACCATGTCCAGAGCTCTATCGTCTACACACGTCGTTCTGGGTGACCACGTCGCTCCTGCCACCATTATCTTCTCGGTCGAATCCGGCCGTATCCTCGAACTAGTCGAAGAGGTTCTCTCGGAAGCTGATCCGCTCCTTTCTCTCTACAACGTTGAGCCAACTGACTACAGAAATGTCACTCCTTTTGTCATCATGCCGGGTCTCGTTGATGCTCACGTCCATCTCAACGAACCTGGTCGTACTGAATGGGAAGGTTTCGAAACTGGAACTAAAGCCGCTGCCGCTGGTGGTGTCACCACTGTTGTCGATATGCCTTTGAATGCCATCCCCCCTACTACCAACATCAAGAACTTCAACATCAAGCTTGAAGCTGCAAAGGGTCAGTGTTGGACTGATGTTGCCTTCTGGGGTGGTCTTGTCCCTGATAACTTGAACGATCTTGTTCCTCTTATCAACGCGGGTGTTAGAGGTTTCAAGGGATTCATGATCGATTCTGGTGTTGATGAGTTCCCAGCTATTGATGAGCCATACATCGACAAGGCGCTCAAGATTGTCGAAGGTCATGATACATTGGTCATGTTCCATGCTGAGATGCAACCTGCTGAACATGGTCATGGTCATGAAACCGGTGCACACATCGAACCTGAGGATGCTGAATCTTGGGCAGCAGAAGAGGATATTGAGGAACTTGACATGGGTTTCTCATCTGCACTCACTCCACAACCATCACACGCTCTTAAGACTCATCTCAAATCATCCAAGTCTTTCATCCATGAGACCCTTAACGATGATCAGATCTTTGCATTGGCCCGTTCTCCAACTTTGGCTCCAGCAGAGCCAAGATCAGGACTCCCATCTGAACTCGTCCACCACAACCATGAACTCAAATCCCCACTTCTTCAGGCCATGGAGAACAACGATGATCTGTCATCAGTGGATCCAACTACATACAGAGCCTACTTGGCCTCACGTCCAGACTCTTTCGAAGTGACAGCAATCCGCACACTCATCTCCTGTGCTAAAAAGGCACCAACAGTGCCACTTCATATTGTGCACTTGGCCTCCCAAGATGCTGTTCCAATCCTTTATCAGGCACAAAAGCAAGGTCTTAAGATCACAGCAGAGACATGTTTCCACTACCTCTCACTTGCCGCTGAGAACATTCCAAACTGTTCCACTTTCTTCAAATGCTGTCCACCAATCCGTACTGAGAAGAACAGACTAGCACTCTGGGATGCCCTTAGAGACAACATCATCACAACCGTCGTGTCTGATCACTCACCATGTACACCAGAACTCAAGGGTCTCGCTAAGGGTGACTTCTTCGCTGCATGGGGTGGTATTGCATCTGTTGGACTTGGTTTACCAATTCTTTACACTGAAGGACAAAAACTCTCACCACCAGTATCTCTCGTTGACATTGCTCGCTGGACCTCTAAAAACACCGCTAAGCAAACCGGTTTGGCTCACAGAAAGGGTGATTTGCGTATTGGTTACGATGCTGATATCGTCATCTTTGACCCATACACCACCCAGAGCATCTCTAATGCTACTGTCCACTTCAAAAACAAGTTGACCGCATACGATGGTGTTGAACTTAAGGGTAGAGTCATGGAAACTATCCTTAGAGGTGTCTCTGTCTTTGCTGTCAACAAGGGGCATTCCGAAGTTGCAATGGGTAGAGCCTTGCTTGAGAAGAGAGGATTTATTAATGCCACATCTGAATGATTTATTAACGTCTGCTTAATGATTTTATAATTATTTTTCCATGTGCTCTGTGATACCACTGTTGAATGAACGATCTATTTAAATCAGACGAACCGTAGGAGCATAGGTGCTGCGCGTGCGCACGCTTAGATTGAGGCTAATTAAAGAGACTTTCATGTAGAGAAAACGTGGGTATCATGAAGGACGCCAATAAATACAACTTCAGCAGGGGCAAAAAAACAGAAACAAAGAACTAGAAAATGAAAACAAATTGTAGCACTGCAAAGATCTCACACCAACTGCTTTCTCGAACTCTTGAAGTAAACGTGAACAACTGTCACTTGGAGAGCAGCCATACCAACACACAACAAGACTTCGTAGATGGAGAAGTAGAAGATTCTAGACTCGGTGGACTTGACAGTGGCTTGGTTTCTGTTGTTTCTGGTCTTGTAGTACTGCAATGTCTTCAAGATTCCGTTCAACTGGCCGTCAATCTTGTCAACGCTGCCAGCGATGCCATCGACACGGAAGTTCTGTGATTCTTCCTGTGGCAAGGACGCCGTGAAATCTCCACCACCAACATCAATCTCCAAATCAACGATCTTGTGAGCATATGTGGACATCTTGTTGGAGAAGCAGAACTCGTATTCTCCAACGGTATCTGCTCTGAACTTGTAGTCACCTTGCCTTTGCTTCGTATCAGAAACGATCACCTCTCTGTCTGGTCCAAAGATGGAGTAGTCAACATCAAATGACCCGCCCGACTGGACTGCAAAGTAGTATGACACGCTTTGCTGAGGAGTTTCTGTGAAGATGTAGTAGCAGGCCTCTTCATCTGGTTTAAGTTCGAATGTGATGGTTGAGCACACAGCGAGTGTGAAGAATGTGACGAGGGACAATACGCGCCCTAACATGATCATATGAAAGGTCTTTTTAGCGAGTTTAACGAATTGGAACAAAGACCAGTTGACGTGTTCAGGAACGAAATTATAAGCCGTGGGTAATGGCGGCTTTAAATAGCTGCAATGATATAATAATCCGACGCGCCCACACAAAGTCGGATTTGGCTAAATTTGGCGCGACCGGGAAAAGGACCCGGTTTGTTTACTTTTTACAAAGGCGCCAAATTTGACCTGGAACAATCCACTTGAGATCGAACAGAGAACACAACTTCAGCGGGCGCTTCACTCTTTTGTTCCGCTTACCTTCTATTTCACAAACAGCTTTCGAGGCACGTGCATTGATCAGCTCGACAGAAAGAGATCAAAAGGGAAATGGCGACGCGGGATCACAACGAGGGAAACGAGAGCGCTTTGAAGCTTCATAGGCTTCCAAGGAACGCGTCACAGTCAGCATCAACAGCAACAGAGCACAGACATGAACATATCTTTGGCGAACCTATCAATGGAGGTACTGTTTTACAGGATATCCAAAATCTGCCTAATGCATCCAAATCACAGCGCTCACGGCAAATGAGCAACCCATTTGTTGACGCCCATGGAGCCTCTCAGAAAAAATTAAAGATGGATTCACCTTTCAATAGGGAACGCACACCTGATCCACAGAAAGTTAACCGTGAGTTGAAATTCCATGCTCCTTCATCACTTGAAGATTACACCACACAAACGCCGAATCTTGAAGAACAACAATTGCAGCAAGATATCCCACCAGAACGTGAGAACATCCCTGCTGAGATTCGTGAAGAGATCGCTAAAATCGAATATGATTTCCCCAACTTGAGGGAGAGGTACCTTCTTATTGATAAAATTGGTGAAGGCACATTCTCTACTGTCTATAAGGCAAAGGCTTTGCAGAACGATGCGGACTATCTGATGGGTGGTAACTATTACAGTTCACCAGAAATGAAGAACAGACACAAGACAAAGAAGAAAAAAGGCACAACATTTGTCGCTTTGAAGAGAATTTATGTCACATCATCTCCTCAAAGAATATTGAACGAGTTGAAGTTGCTCAGTTTATTGACTAAGAAGGGGACCAATGTTGCCCCATTAGTCGATGCCATCCGTCATGAAGATCAGATCATTGCAGTTCTTCCATACTATCATCATGTTGATTTCCGTGAATTTTACCGTGATTTGCCACTTTCAGGTATCAAGACATACATTTATCAGTTACTTGTGGCGTTGAACCATGTTCATGGAAAGAAAGTGATCCACAGAGATATCAAACCAACTAATTTCCTCTATGATCCGTTCAACAAAACAGGAACATTAGTGGATTTTGGTCTAGCAGAGAGCTACGTTCCATATACCAAGCCATTGGACAAAACTTTGGCTTGTCCGTGTAAGTCTGCAAAGAAGTACCAGGCAGTTTCCACTATCCAAAAGAATGGTACGAGAAAAAACGACACAAGAGCTGGAAGAAGAGCCAATAGAGCAGGTACAAGAGGTTTCAGAGCACCTGAAGTGTTGTTCAAGTGTCCACACCAGTCTACAAAGATTGATATCTGGTCTGTTGGTATCATCCTTTTGACATTCCTCACCAGACGTTTCCCATTCTTTAACTCCAGAGATGACGTTGACGCACTGGTAGAACTCACAACTATCTTTGGCCTCAATGAGATGAAGAAGGCAGCTCTGCTTCACGGATTGGGTATTGAAACCACGCTCAACACACTCCATGAATCGCCATTTGATACATCAGGTAACGGTCATGACCTCTCACAAGTTGTTTACACATGTTTGTCTCTTGAAGCCAAGAACAATACTTTCCCAACAGGGTCAGTCGCATATGACACATTGGAACTCTTTGATGAAGATGGAACTATCAGAATCAAACCATATGATTCGCCGGAGGTCCAGGAAGCCAAACTTGAGCATCTCAAGGTATTTGACGTCATGAAGCGTTGCTTAGAGCTCGACCCTTCATTGAGAGGTACAGCTGATGAGGTTGTAAACATGCCATTGTTCAAACCTCCAGAGGATAACGATATGATACTCTCCTAATGTCATTTTCTTGCATTTTCAACGAAATTTTAGAACGTAGGCCTCGCTTATGGAACTCGTGTGTAGATCCGGAGTTTCTGTTGTCACGTGCGCAACCAAAACAAACGCGCGCCTTACAAATTGGATCACCAGTCATGAAGTTGCCACTTGAATGGGTTCAAATAACAAGACAAACAGCATATAACCCTCCTAAGAATGTCACGAGCGTACGTTATTCTTATCTGTTGAATGATACTCCATCAAGTATTGTCCTTACCCATGCGTTGTGAACCCGCCACTAACTCCTATACTCCAGAGACCCTTCAATCAGGCCTTACCTCTTCACAAAGTCACAATTCGCAGACGAGGCTTTTGAGCCAGGAGAAGAAGCTCTTTCCACAGTGCATGAAGCCAAAATACTGTAAGTATCCCTATCCCCTGCTTGTTTTCCCTTCACTTTCAACCTGAGCCAGACTAACATCTATCATAGCGTTCTTGGAGCAGGAGGATTAGGATGTGAGATACTCAAGAATTTGGCATGTACGGGGTTCACAGACATTCACGTCATTGACATGGATACGATCGATGTATCAAACTTGAACAGACAGTTCTTATTCAGACCGACCGACGTTGGAAGACCAAAGGCTGTTGTTGCCGCTGAATACGTAATGAAGAGATTCAAAGGCGTCACGATCACACCGTACTATGGGAAACTCCAAGATAAAGACGAGGAGTACTACAAACAGTTCACTTTAGTAATTTCAGGATTGGACTCAATCGAGGCAAGAAGATGGATCAATGCCAAACTCGTTCAAATGGTTGACCCGGATGATGTACTGTCAGTAAAGCCACTCATAGATGGTGGTACTGAGGGATTCAGAGGTCAGTGCAAAGTGATCTTCCCAACATTCACAGCATGTTATGAGTGTTCAATAGACACCATCAGTGGTCAAACAACGTATCCAATGTGCACAATTGCTAATAATCCAAGACTTCCAGAGCATTGTATCGAGTACACGAGTGAAGTTCTCTGGAAGAAGGAACGAGGAGATGAGAAGCTTGACATGGACAATCCAGAGCACGTCACATGGCTCACTGAAAAGAGTACAGAGAGAGCTAATGAATTTAACATTGCTGGAATAAACAGAAGTTTGGTTCTTGGAGTTGTGAAGAACATTATCCCAGCTATTGCATCCACAAACGCTATTGTTGCCGCTGCTTGTTGTAACGAAGCATTCAAAATTGTAACGTCTAATGTCCCATATTTGGATAACTTCATGATGTACTCTGGTTCTGACTCAGTGTTCACATATTGTTTTGCTTATGAGAGAAAGGATAACTGCACTGTGTGCGGTGGTCTCTGAGAGTAATAGCATTAATACGTATGAATCTATGCTGACAAGTGTAGTTGTTCGTTCTACAAAAGGCAATCATCCGACAATATATATACAGTCCTTAAATCAGAATAAACAAGCAATCTTGTGTAAAGCGAAAAAAAATCAAGCAAACGTTATAATCCCATGTTGTTCAAGAAGTAATCAGTGTTGGATCCACCAAACATTGAACGTGCAACCTGCATTGCCAACTCTTGTTCAGAAAGTGAACCTTCAAGGAGATCATTAGTCATCTGAGGTTGTTTCATGCTCGAGGCATCGTGAACCGGAGCAGATGTAGAAGTTCCAACATTTTGAGAAGCCTCACTTGAATCAGTCTTTGGAGAAACCTCATCGGTAGTGGATCCCTTTGGATCACTCAAACTGCTGAAACTACCAAAGGACATGAATCCATTAGTCTGCAAGAGTGGATCATATGCCTCAAAGGATTCTGGGGAAGGATCAACAGGAATTCTATCAACCATATTGTCATAGTATGGGTCACCAATCTTGTCAAACTTCTTGAGGTCTGGCACCAAGTAATCAAAATTGGATTGGTTTGAAGAATCAATCAACTGCTGCCAGAGTTCGTTCACTTGTTCATTGACATTGTTTGCATCATTAGTAACATCATGTGCAGCTCTTAATATATCAGCTGTCTCTTCCATTGCTGCAACCTTTTCGTGTAACTCTTCAAACTTTCCTGGGTAGTACTCATCCACATAGTCTTCAAACAATTTATTGACGAAGACGATTCTCCAACAGGTGAAGTATCTGTTTGAAAGCTTTGAGCAGTATTGGATCATCTCCTGCATACGGATGATACCTTGGTCACCACATGACAAAGTGTCATTGATAGGGGTAAGCCATCCAGCCAAACCAAGTGAGTCAGGCGTGGTGAATCCATCAATGATCTTTCTCAAGTTTAACATACCAGACAAGTCACGGAAAATAAACGAGATAACCTCCTGCATAAGTCTCTTGGCAACATCAAAGATGTGGGCAGATAGGAATGGCTCAAAGTTCATCGTCATGTTGTAACGGGCAGGATCACTGGCATAGTCATGAGCAACTCTAAACACGACGAAGGCTGATTCTGCAGAACGTGTGGTGTATCTTTGCAAAGAGTGGAATTCACTGGAATCACAAGTCAGCATCAAGATATAGTTGAAGACAGAGTACAAGTTGAGCAGCATCAACTTCAGCACGAGTTCCTTCATCTTAGACAATTTTACCAAGAAGGTCTCGGTTGGATTGTACATATTAGTCAAGTCAGCAATTGTACGGTACTTCAAAATGGTGTACTCGACATCTCTCAACATTTTCTCAAAGTCTGATCTCTTTGGATACTCCTTAATCTTTGAGCCTGCAAAGATGAGTTGTCTCATCAACAACGTCGTTTCATTCATCTTCACCAGTGATTCAATACAGTTCTTTTCCAAAGCAGAGTCCGTGCTGTGTGGAACAGGTAGCTCTGTATCGTATTCATCATCAATGAGCAATGGACAACCAAACTGTAAAGCCTGGCAGGCATCCAAGTACATCAATTGAATCCAGATCTTTCTCCAAGTGTTGGTGGTACCGATATCCTGAACCACTTTGAATCTGGAAGGATCACGGTGGAGACCATGCATCTTGGCCATTTGGACAATCAGCGAAAGGAAGATTGTGGAATCCGTACTCTCATCACCATCCTCTGGTGCGTAGTATCTGTATAATCTGAGCATCAGCAAAGCTTGAATGTGCTTCAATGTTGGCTTTCTCAATGCAGAAGCATTAGCGATACAAGCCTTAGCAAACTCAATGTAGGTTGGAGGGATGACGATGTCCGAGTCAAGGATCTTCTTCATGATGTGACTGTGAGTTGGGTGGGATTTCTTCATTGGGAGAGAAATAAAGGCAAATCTCAAGACTGTAAGCAAACTTGAAACCGTGACAAGTTGAGAAACAGAGGAAACAACCAATATAGACTTTCCAGTGGTGGTTGATGACACCAAAGACTCAATGTTCTTTCTGAAAGAGTTCTCGTGCAAGTATGGCACGAAAGCGTAAGCCTCTGCGAAGAATTGGTCCACAAGAGCCATCAAGACATCCTTCGGTGGCAAAATATCGTTAATCTGTTGGACTAAACTCTCGTGATTTTTGTTCAAGTCATGTTCAAAGATACTACCCGAGAGATTTGGAGCCAGTGAACCGCAACCATGGTCTGGGAATGTGACAATTCCTTGATCATAAAGGAAGTAAGTCTCGAAATTGACTCCGGTCATACTTGTGAATCTCTTGAACATGTTTTTCAAGACTGGATCCTGTGTAACAACGGCCATATAACTTGAACTTCCGTAATGGGCCATCTTGTTTTCCTTGATCATAAGAACATCAAAGTTTTTAGTCAACTCCAGTACAGGATCGCTCTCCGTGATACCTGGGATAATGAGTCCAGTATTCATTGCTTCATTCGGATCGGAAAGGGCTCTCTTGTTCAACAAGTTCTTGAGCTCATTGTTCTGATGTTGAAGTTGGAATATTTGCTCTTTCAACTTTTGAACCTCGTTATCAGAAGCCCATGGTTGCTCCTCGTAGTGGCAGAGATGTGTTGTTCTGTTCTTGATACAAGAAGTACAATGCGGTCTTTGCTTATCGCACTTCATCTTCCTACGGCGACATAGTGAGCACACCGTGGGGACTCTGTAACGTGTCTTCTTGGACTTGTCTCCAGAGTCACTGGAAGGTATCGTTGCGAGGATACCTGCCTGCATTGTGGACGGCGGAGGAATGTCTGGGGAGCTGCGGAGTATGTCGGTCAACCAGTTGCTAGATCCAGCTGATTAGAAGTGTTGGACAGCCAGTTCCCTATCGAATTGTTTGGTGATGGAACTTGGAAGGGTGGCAAATATGGGTGAAGATCGCGGCTCGCTCTGTATGTACAGTTTGCCTGATTGATTAGACCTCCGGCTGATTGCTGATGATTGGGCTGCAGGGGCGGAACTAAAAATGTGTTGGTCGGCGGTTTATTGGGGGAAGAAGCCTTGCCTTGAAGTGGATGGAGATGGTAAGAAGAGATGTGTACAGGCTTGATGTATTTGACAGTCCAGCACGAGCCTGCAAGTGAGGCAGATGTTGTTCTGGCCCTGCGGCTTTAATGGCTTTAAGGTGTTCGAAATGGATATCCTCAGAGTGCCCATACCATGTCACGTGAGTGTCCGGAGTGCGCAGAGGGGCAGATATCTGGATTTTATACGCTGCAAATAGATCAAAGTTCCTCGGTTTTAGTTGTAGTGGATTCAGACACTATATTTATGTTGCTACATATTGTTCTAGAGCCTCTATATGTCATCTGACCTCCTTGGACCTCTTCGGAGTGTCCCCTGCGTTCAATAACGCTCCTCATCAACACCCTTTAATCATTAGTTACTTCTCAACACTGCATTCCATGGGCTTCAAACTTTGGGAGCATGCTTAGTTTACATGCGTAAGAATGAAAAGGTAGCTGAAATCATCAAAATCCGAAATGTTTTCCAAAACTGGCTAGTTCTGCTTCACTTGAGCTCTCTGGATACAAAAAAGGACTCGCATCTTTTGGTTGCTTTTGCAGATTGAGGTCCGAATCTGGCTATTTTGACCTCTGAATTAAAGTTGGCATGCTTTTATGAGTAAGATTAACTAGAAAAACCATCAAATTTTATTGAATCAATGCTGTTATTTCAAAGGACTCAATAATGGTGTTTGGATGTTTCAGTATTCTCAAATCCTATTAGCTCTCCACAACCTAGATGGACATTTTAAAAACTGTCTTCAAAAAAATTCCATCATAATAAAAGAAAAACAGAGATTAAAAGTTATATAACCCCAAATTGCCTGAATTATAAAGGAACTTATGATATAGATAAACGGTGTCCGGATGTTGATACGCACATGCGGGAGGGGAACGAGACGCGACTGGAAAGCGGGTTCGCCTACAAACCGCCACCCCCGAATCACAGACCACCGGCGGCTAACACACCACACGTTCAGAACACCTGAAAATCCTTGAAAAAACATCTTCTCAAGATGGCAATGCGTTCGAGAGATCTTACTCTTGATCTTGATCAAAAGAGAATCACCATTCTCACGTGGAGTTCTGATCCCCAAACTTACACGGTGTCAAACAAACTCATTCGAACTACTCTTGATAATACGATTCAGGACTTGAAGGAAGTTATAAGCGAAAGATCCTATCATGAAGGCGGAAAGATTAATCCTGTGTCCCTCAAGTTGCGCTACCGCTTTGGTGAACTTCGCAGCTCTGACCCACTCTCCACAGTCTTTGAGAATGAGCTAGAACAGGTATTGACAAGTACAGACCCAATTCGCATCCAAGTTGAGTTTGATAAGTCCAAGTTACTGGCAAAGGAGGTTAAGCCATGCCTATTGAATGTCAACATCATCACAAGTAGTGGTAAGGTCGTACGGTTGAGTGAGTCAATGCATACGACTGTTGAATCCTTGAAGTACACACTTGTGGATGACCTTCATTTGACTAACGGTTTATCCGAAATCACAGGACTAGAATTCAACGGTGGCATTGACGTTGCTGGAGATAATTCAGCTACAATTGGTGATCTTTTAAAGCTTGACACTGTCCCATTCGGTGATTTAAACTTCTTTGTTACCCTCGCATCCGATAAGAAGATTAAACTCTCTTCTCCAAATGAGCGTATCTTGAGAACCTCAATCATGAGCGTTAACTTGGATACCACCATCTTTACAGTCAAGAAATATGTTCTTGATCAGTATTCGGGCCACAACCCAAATGTCACAACTGATGACATCAAGATCATTTACTTCGGAAGAGTCCTTACTGATGACATTCGCATCCGCAACCTTACTTCCCCATCATCGTCTAATATTCTCACCCTCCATTTCATGCTTCAGGAACACGAGGATAGCGGTCCATCAGGAGGATTCTGGAATGATCTGAAGAACGGTAAACTCTTTGAGTTCTATCCAAAGGAGCCAAATCCATACTTTGCCACAGAGTCCCAAAGAATTGAGAGATTGAGAGCACAATTCAGAAATTCTGGAGCAACAGAGGAACCAACCATGAGAGACCGTGCACAAGGTGTTCTTGTTCAAGAATATGTTCCACAACGTTCTCCTCATACAGAAGAGCCACCTCAGAGACAGGAGCCTGTGGAAGAGTCCCCACAAATTGACGACAGAACCCCAAGCCCAACCCCAACTCAACCGCTTGAAGAGAGACCACCAGCATATGAAGAGCGTGCACCAGAGGCTTCTTCAAGCGAATCACAGCCGCAAGAGAATTCGAATGCGGAACCCGGTGTCTCTCTTGAGAGTCGCAGAACGCTTGAAGAGTTCCTGAGAGTTCATAGACTGCCAGAAGGTGCTACTAGAACAGGAACAACTTACGATGTGATTGAAACTGGAGGTGAAGAGTATCTGGTTGACACAACGGAAACTAATGAGTCTGTCTACAAGATCACACTCCAAACTTCGACTGGTCCACGTGAGGTAATTTTGTCCAGTGATCAACTTATTGTGAACAATACTGTTCCAGGAAAGCCATATGCAATGGTGACCAAATCAGGATATGCCAAATTGAGACTCTTAGGTATTGAAATTGGTGAGCCTGAAGTGCAAATTGAGAGACCACATCCTCATCCTCATCGTGCTGAGGTCCACCTTCATGTCCATGGGGCGAACGAAGCACAACCAGTTGGTGCAGCCCAAGCAGAGCCGGAGAACATCAACGGACAAGCATTTGAACAAGGTGATGGAAATTTGGCTAATCGTATTATCCAGATCCTAATTCGTTCTTTCCGTTACTTCTTCATCTACGGTTTGTTCATCGCACCAAACTTTACTGGTTGGACTCATCATATTTGTGTTGCTCTCCTTTTGATTACAGCCATCTCCACTCCAGAGGGAATTCGTGCTATTCGTAATGCTCTCCGTTCTATGGGTGTGGACACTGATGCTTGGGGATACGACCAAGAGCGTACTAGAGCGAGATTCAAAAACATGATCACAAAGTTGGTAAGTTTTGGAAGACACAGAAGAGGAATGAATCCACTGGAGAGTGCCCTGAGAGGATTGTTCGTGGACTTTATGTTGTTCTGTACTAGTGTGTCTCCACCATTGCATGAAATGTTCCTTGCATCAACCAGAGAATTCGAGGCGGAAGAAAGACTGAGACAGGACCTTTTGAGAGCACAAAGAGAACAAGCCCTTAGGGATGCTCTTAACCGTGAAGAAATTCCAGAAGAGGGGACTGAGGAGATTATTGAGGAGGTTCCAACTGGTACTGAAGAAGTTATCCAGGAGATTATTCCAACAGACAATACTGAAGCTATTCCAGAAGTTCCTGAGGAAATCATTGCCGAAGGAGAACAAGCTACTGGTGCTCGCCCACATCATGAAACTTAGATAATATTGCATTCTTGTTCACCAAAAGACAGAAATTGAACGATTTACGATTATAAACTAGGCGTCATTCATGTACATTAAGCGCTTTTTTGCTTACTCCATTTCAATGGTGCCATCATTCATAGCAGTTTCCATGGTCCAATTGACCAAGTTATGAACATCTGGAGAGAGCACCACATCCTTCAACACTGGGCTGTATTGAACAGTGACGGCAAAGAACGCATTCATCGAGTGCTCATGAAGAACAGAGATGATACTGTCCTCATTAGCATCAACAAGGTAATCAGGTGGGCTCTGAACAAACTTACCACATGCAGTAACAGACTTTTCCAAGATCTCTAGTATATCTGTGACTGTGGAAGAGACAGTTCCCTTTTTATCCTCGGAGTATGCATGTGTGCAAATCAACGACAAGGCAATGATGGCGTTACCTGTGATGACTGGTGTAGGACACAAACGCTCAGCTTCACGAACAGCGGTGTATCTGAAGGCCATACCAAAGCCAGAGTTGACAAATTTGAGGTGGTAAGCCTTGATAAGCGTGATAGTCTCTTTAATCTTCTCAATTGCCAAAGGAATGATGTTAGCATCCAAGAACGTTTGTGAATCTGTTGCTGGTGTGATTGGAGTCTGTTTGAACATGTCATCTTCTCTACGCTCCGGGTCCACGCCGTAGTACTCACGACCAAAGATATGCTGGTCTCGTGTGGTATTCTGAGTCTTTGCTGGCTGGTCAGGCAGAGCTTGAGTAAGGGCACTGATGATGTTTGAGTTGTTGATCTTGATGACTTTTTCACATTCGAGCAAAATCTCTCCCCACATGAATTCTCTCTTGTTACTTCTGTTGTAGATTGCCTGTCTTCCCTCATCGTTGTCAATCTTGGCAATGTAAGCCAATTCCTGGAAAGCAGTGTGCTTAGTGAATAACTTGTCCGACTTGAGTCCTGTGAGGAGTGTTCCAAGTGGGTCTGTTGATAATTCTGAGAGTGTGTGGCCACGGTGCAAACAACCGATGGTCATGTATGCCTCAAATGCCACATTCACAAGCTCCCAAGTAAGAATGAGAAGTCCAATGGCAAGAGAGAGGATAATGAAGAAGCCAAAGGAGAAACCCAATGATGGGTGGTTCTTGTTGAGGGAGTAGACCAAGCCGAAACTTGCAAGGACAACATCATACAATGAATGACGAACAAAGAGGTACACAAATGGACCACTTGTCACAGATACTGATCCGAGAAGAATGGTGTTTGTGACCATGTTTGGTAACTTACTGAGAATGGCCTTCTTTGGATGAACATGGAAGCTTCCGTATGTGAAAACCAAACGGTCTCTGTCACAAATGGAATGATGCATGGTGTAAACCAACGACACGAAGAATGTCATGAAGTAGTAGAATACAAACTGGTCATTCAATGGTGGATATTGGTGCTTTTTAGCGATGGCTGTGATTGTGATGCCAAATTCGTTTTGGAGAAGGCCAAAGAAGATGAGGGAAAAGATCCAATATAGAGCAAGCTTCAAGGCAAACTTCTTATTGAGTAGCTGTCCGATAATCTCACTTGCCAGGGTCTTGTATCCGAGATGATCAACATGTAAATTGTTCTTTCGTAGAAGAGCCAAAAGAAGGAATCCAATAAAGTACGGAAGCGCCCAGATGGGTAGTATTGTAGTGAACCATGACTTGTCTGACCAGAAGAAGGTGATGAATGCAAGAGCCCATGCTGCTATACCGAGAAAACGGGCGAGCTTACCAAAACGAGATGCACAAATATCTCCAAAAATGGCATGGTAATGATAAGCTAGATCTGAAGAAGAACCTCTCGAGGAGAAGGAACTCATGATGTGATGATTATGTGTAGATCGTGGGCGCGTGTGTGTGGTTGGATCGATGAGTTATGTATGCGATCTTGTAAAATTGAACGAAATCAAACGGGTAAATTTTGAAGGAAATGATTGGAATTGAAAGAATGTGACAAATTAGAGTTGAATAGGAACAATTGAAATGGAATTTAACAACTTCTGCCCTGATTTCACTTCAATTCGAAGCTGTTTGTTTACACTTCCTTCTCAAATTTTTTGTTTGGCGCCTGGATCGCGAAATGGAAAACGGTATGCGCCACACCCGCCAGTTCTGAAAAAATGGCCATGAAGAGGATGGAGAGAACATCGAGTGTTGGTGTGCCCACTGAATCAAACAGCTACACACATAATGTTTGCCAGAAGACTTCCACTATCACTCGTACAAAGGGCTTTCTACTCTACCAAAGCCATTCCACAGCCAACAAAGGACATCCCAGATGTCAAGGCCTTCCTTACAAAGATCGGCCGTAACTGCATAGAGCACGAGGAGAAGTTCACAGAGTGGAAGGAGCTCTTCGAGACTGATGGTATTTCCATGAAGGAGAAGGGTATTGACACACAAGCTAGAAGATACATTCTCAAACAGGTGGAAAACTTCAGACAGGGCCAGCCACTCAAAGAGCACAAGGTAGGAAAGAAGTCCTTCTACGGAAGTGAACGTAAGAGAAAAGAGAGAGTTGCAAGATTGGAGGCTGAGAAGCGTGCTGAGAGATATGCTCATGAGGATGCTCAGAAATAAAGTGAATCATCGAGTTAAATCAAAAGAAAAAGGAGTTCTGTACCTATTGCTTAATGTCGTTGATGAAAAAAATGCTTATACTACATCTTTAAAGCTCAGTAGTGAATATAATTGTATGTAGTAGTTGAATAATAAATAGTGTAGGTACATGTAAAGGAATGCCCCTGTTTACAACATGCTCTTTTCGTTGTAGTATTTTTCATACTCAGCTTGAAGCCAAGCAGCCTCCTTGTGCATCTCCTCCATTGATCTACCAAATCTCTCAGAATCTGGCTTAACGGCATAACTCTGGGTCTTCTTTAATTCTTTTCTGAGGTAAAATTCTTTCAAATTCTCATCAAGGTCATATTCTTGAGAATCCATGAGCTCATACACTTTGTCTCCCATGTTATTTGTCTTATGTCTTGGGATAACATGAGTGTGGAGATGTGGGACGGATTGGCCAGCTTCTGGACCATCTTGAATGGCAATATTGAGAGAGTCAGCATTGTAGACATGCTCAATGAATCTGTGAACTTTCTGGAGTGATCTCATATAATCAATACTTTCATCGTCGGTAAGGTCTTTGAGACGTTCAACGTTCCTAAGTGGTACGACGAGAACCTGAGAGGACGGGTCAGTGATGCGGGATTGGGAATCGGGTGGAAGACAACAATACTTACGTGTCCAGGGACTATCGGTTTGAGATTCACCAAAGCGTATGTGTACTTTGATTTCTGGTCATTAAGTTAGTACTGATGTACTCGGATATCCTGGGTGTATCACTCACATAGAAAACCTGGCAAAGTGTTAGTAAAGGTGGCTCGAGATATCAACGACGCAACAAAAAAACATACTTGATCATTAACGGCAAACTTTGAGAATTTAATCACTTGCTGTGACATCCTGCTCATATTAAGATTCTCTTTGTTCCTTTAAATGCGGGCTTAGGAAAGGTTTCCTGACGTTTCGTTGATGCTGTTCGGTCAAGTGCCGGCAATTGGAGCTGGTGCAGTAGTCGATTTTTCGGTCCGGTGCAACTCTCAGGATCTCAGAAGCTCCACGGGTGCACCCAGTCACATCATCGGTGGAACTACTAAATTGTTTGTTGCTTGGTCTTTCTATGTGTTTATATACCTTATCTCTACAATAACAAAGTATTTACTCCAGAAACTCCCTCCAAAACCCTCTTGAACCCTCACGTTGATCTCCATGTGAAGTGCTGCCAGCTGTCAAGGCTCAAAATTTCAATATGCCAGGGGTCCTTAGACCTTGTTGAGCTGTCAGCCTGAGTACAGCACAGAACAAGCCTCACAGGCTCACCTTGCAGACCTTGAACACAATCTCTGCCTATCACCTCCAGCACGCAATGCTATTGGAGTATACCCACTGTAGTACTGTCCGTCAATTGTCAATTCACACACAGCAGCGCCACGTGCGGAAAGGTTATGAGCACCGCAAAATCCGGCCCGGCGAATTCAAACAAGGACAGCTGGATACGTTTGGTGTTTGCAAAAGATTGGCGTCGTCAGCGGATCAACCAATTAATCAAACACTTTATCCCTTCACACCTCTGACACCACAAAGGTTGTTTGATACGCTGATACGCTCCATAAAATCTCATACACAATGGCAAGTTTGGTGTTAACGGCCAGCAAGTTCCTTCTTAAACGAGCCCTTGGAGATGAAGATGGCGACTCTCCCGATGTTACCATGCCAGACGACGGCGACTTGGAGGGATCCAACCCTGTCACTGAGGAGATTTTCTCCTCTTGGGCTCTTTTCATCCTTATGCTCCTCTTGATCATGGCACTATGGTCATCATATTACTTGCAACAACGGAGAATCCAGGCTGTGCATGAAACAGTGCTGTCCATCTTCTACGGTATGATTGTGGGACTCATTATCAGAATCTCACCGGGTCACTACATTCAGGATACAGTGACATTCAATTCTTCTTACTTTTTCAATGTTTTATTGCCACCAATCATTCTGAATAGTGGATATGAGTTGCATCAAGCAAACTTCTTCAGAAACATTGGTACGATTCTTCTCTTTGCCATCCCAGGTACCTTCATCAGTGCCTGTGTTCTTGGTGTGATTTTGTACATTTGGACCTCTTTGGGATTGGAAAGTATCAACATATCCTTTGTTGATGCTCTTTCTGTCGGTGCGACTCTTTCCGCCACCGACCCAGTGACTATCTTATCCATCTTTAACGCATACAAGGTTGACCCTAAACTTTACACCATCATTTTCGGTGAATCGCTTCTCAATGATGCCATTTCTATTGTTATGTTTGAAACTTGTCAACAGTTCCATGACAGAGAAGCACACATCGGATCCTTCTTTGAAGGTATTGGTTTGTTCCTGATGACTTTCACAATTTCTTTACTTATCGGTGTTGTCATTGGTATTCTCGTTGCATTGATTCTCAAACACACACACATCAGAAGATATCCACAGATTGAATCCTGTCTTGTATTGTTGATTGCTTACGAATCTTACTTCTTCTCCAACGGTTGTCACATGTCTGGTATCGTGTCCTTGCTCTTCTGCGGTATCACACTCAAGCACTACGCATACTACAACATGTCGAGAAGAACTCAGATTTCGACAAAGTACATTTTCCAATTGCTCGCTAGACTCTCTGAGAATTTCATCTTTGTCTACTTGGGTCTTGCCCTTTTCACAGAAGTTGAGCTCGTTTACAAGCCAATGCTCATCATCGTCACCACAATCTCCATCTGTCTTGCACGTTGGGCAGCTGTCTTCCCACTCTCGAGATTGCTCAACTTTGCCAACAGATCACGCACCAGAAACCCAAGCGCCCCAGATGAGATTCCATACCAGTACCAGATGATGATCTTCTGGGCTGGTTTGAGAGGTGCTGTCGGTGTTGCGTTGGCTATGGGTATCCAGGGTGAGTTCAAGTCTACACTCCTGGCTACTGTCCTTGTTGTCGTTGTTCTCACTGTCATCTTGTTCGGTGGTACTACAGCGGGCATGCTTGAAGTGCTCAACATCAAGACTGGTTGTGTCATGGAGGACGAGAGTGATGATGAATTCGACATTGAGGCACCAAAGGCTATTGCTACGAACAATATCTTGAACACAAGAAGAAGCCAAAGCCAATCTGTGTCGTATAGTGACACGGCTCCACGATCCCGCCAGAGTCCGAACATGGATCCTCAGCAACAAGACTTGTTGAGGGATGATGAGATGGCTGATCTTGACGGAATCCCGCCGTTGGTGCCATCATCGTCACAGACAGCCACAACGTCTGGTGGTATTGTGAATACTGTCCATGATATCCTCCAGACTGATGATAGAGTTAAGTGGTTCCAGCACTTTGACGATAAGGTGCTTAAGCCAGTCTTGTTGGACATTGATCCAAAGGAAGGACCAGGAAGTGTTTGAAAAGGCTTGATTGAAAAAAAGATTTTTCGCATACGAGAAAGATAATATATTTTGTTGGCTTGTTTGATATAACTAGATCGTTACTGAATAGTCATTCTTTATAAAGATCGTTTGGAATTTATAATAATCCTTCTATAGCGTGATCTCTTGGCCATGCGATGAGCCTCGGAACGTGGGTATGCTTACGTTATCCTACAATCGGCCTGTCAAACGATTCCAACTATCCTCCAAGTGGATGGATGCTTCACCGTGGCATATTCTCTATCTACTCATGCAAAATCTATTGATTAGGGCAACCAATTTTGCAGCTACGAAGGGAAATATGGTACGACCAGTTTGAAAAGTTCGCGCGGTATGCGTAATCCTGGGACTGGGGGAACATGCTTATCGGTGGATCAAATTCTAGATCGTTGCTGACAATACACACTGAGGTTATCGACGACCGACGTCATAGGCCCCACAACGTGCACAAAGAGGTTTAACTTCCTGGGTGCGAGTACCGGACAGGAACTCTAAGGGACCCTGCAAACTGCAAACAGATCAGAGCCCAAAAGAAACGACCAAGGCGGTCACCCTCTTCCGAACACGGAGCACACACAACGAGGGGAATCAATGGGCCTACAACTTCCCCTCTGCCACTGATCGCGTAGATATTCTACAAAGAGAACCGTCCCAGCCAAGTGATTTGCCTGTGTAGTAACGATTCAGAATTGGCTCACATGCGTTCTAAACACCCTATTATATCCAATGGCGCAGCACTCGAACTTAGACTATACCTCTCTGCTCGCCCCGGAGGACATTTTGTCAGCGCTGCAACGTCTGGAACTTCCATAGCGCGTTTCGCGAGCCACGCACCCACGCGTATAAAAGGCACACGGGATCCTCAGATTTCTTTCCGACACACTTGGCCCTTCTTCTCTCCCTATCCACAACACATTTAATCATATACACAATGGTCGCCCAGGTCCAGAAGCCAGCTCCAAAGTTCACCAAGACTGCCGTCGTTGACGGTCTCTTCGAGGAGGTCTCCCTCGACCAGTACCTCTCCCAGGGTAAGTGGGTCGTTCTTGCCTTCATCCCATTGGCTTTCACTTTTGTCTGCCCAACTGAGATCATTGCCTACTCTGAGGCTGCTAAGAAGTTCTCTGAGAAGGGTGCCCAGGTTCTTTTCGCCTCCACCGACTCTGAGTACTCTTTGCTCGCTTGGACCAACGTTGCCAGAAAGGATGGTGGTCTTGGCCCAGTCGACATCCCACTTGTCGCTGACACCAACCACTCCTTGTCCAAGGACTACGGTGTTTTGATTGAGGAGGAGGGTGTCTCTCTCAGAGGTATCTTCATCATTGACCCAAAGGGTAACGTTAGACAGATCACCATCAACGACTTGCCAGTTGGTAGAAACGTTGAGGAGACCTACAGATTGCTTGAGGCCTTCCAGTGGACCGAGGAGCACGGTGAGGTTTTGCCATGTAACTGGACTCCAGGTTCTTTGACCATCAAGCCAGAGGTTGATGCTTCCAAGGCTTACTTCGGCGAGGCCAACAAGGAGTAAACTAGCTCGCTTTTATTTCACTTCTGATAGAGATACAGGTTGTATCAGGGATGCCTTGAGGAAATGCTCTCCAAGACTGAAAACTTAATTAAAAAACACGATTCTTTGATGTCAATTGAGATTGTAGAGACGTTAATTATCACTGTTGATTTGATTAAACACGTTATTCACTAACATTTCACGTGGGATTCAACCCCTGAACGCGTCGAAGGTGAGAGAAAAAGCGGTGGGCGGATCTACTGCGCGGGCGTTCTGATACGCCAACTTTTCCGGATTTGGGGATTCCGCTACTGTTTCCTAAAACAGTAGACTACCGCATTAGGAATTCCTGTGCGACATGTACAAGGATAACAAAAAAAAAAAACAAAAAGAAACAAAAAAGGAACGGAGTCAAGGTTTCAAAGATGCGGCGCGAGTCGCGAATTAGCCGTGTGCCTTGCACAAAAAGTAAACAATTCCAAGTTTGAAAAGACAGCCTTCAGGGGTTACGTGTACACGTTTCTAGAGCATCGTCAAGAGCACTCTATTCACAATGTCCAGTATGTTGACCAAGCTATGTGAGTATGGCGAAACCATACTGCTTGTAAAGTTTAATTCAATAAGACAAAGAAACGCGTACTAACACTGGGTTTAGACCGTCCAATTGTCATTTCTGGTCCTTCGGGTACAGGAAAGTCCACCTTGTTGAAGAAGCTCTTTGCTGAGTTCCCAGACAAGTTCGGTTTCTCCGTTTCTAACACCACACGTTCCCCAAGACCAGGTGAGGTTGACGGTAAGGACTACCACTTCTCTACTGTTGAAGAGTTCAAGAAGCTCATTGATGCTAACGCTTTCATTGAGTGGGCTCAGTTCTCTGGCAACTACTACGGTACCACCATCAAGGCTGTTGAGGATGTTGCGAAGTTGGGCAGAACATGTATTCTTGATATCGATATGCAGGGTGTCAAGTCTGTCAAGCAGACAAATTTGAACGCCAGATTCCTCTTTTTGTCCCCACCATCCATTGAGGAGCTGAGACAGAGATTGGAAGGTAGAGGTACCGAGACCGCTGAGAGTGTTGAGAAGAGAATCTCTGCTGCCTCAGCTGAGATGGAGTACGCCAAGACTGGCGCTCATGACAAAACCATCGTCAACGATGACTTGGAGAAGGCATACTCTGAGTTGAAGGCTTTCATCTTGGAGGAAAACTAAATACCACAATAACCCTTGCACTGATATTCAAATTATTCAATCGTTTGAAAATCACTTAAAACAATGTATGACTTTGATAGACTTTTTAATAACCTTGTGTACACGTACTCTCATAGCAAAAGGTTGAGAGGATCCCTGTCCTTCTTGGCGGCTATGTCAGAATCGGATGGTACGATGGAGGATTTCCGATTCTTCATCTTCTTTCTGTTGGAGAGTTCTGCTGCTTGTGATGAGAGGGGACGTTTCTTTGAGACATCAGACATGGGAATAATAACACTCACAGTATCGCAGATTCTCACCTTCTTTGGCTGCTTATTCTTCAACGTGCCGTTTCTCTTCATGATACCTCTTGGTGTAGACGTGGATACTTCTGAGAATGGAACAATAGAAAGTTCACTGACATCTGGCAAGGAGAAGTCTCCCGAACTGTCCGTGGCTGTATTTCCCATATGCGTGTCATTGTCGTTATCTGTAGAGTGTGTAATCATCGCAGTGTTTTTGATCCTGTCAACAATACTGCTAATCTCATCCTTGAGCTCTCTGACGACTTTTGACTTCTGCAACAATGGACTGGATTGGGCATTGTTGAAAGTACTCACTCCTTCACTTGACAGATTGGATGCTTCGGTATCAAAACTTTCTTCGTTGGAAATGAACCTGAATAGTGGTTCAGGGTACTCTGCTGGCCTTCTGAATGGAGAGAGAGCCATGTCAAGATAAGTGCCCTTCGCCGGTGTGGATGTACTCTGAGGCGGTAGCTCAAATTCTGAAAGGCGGATAGAGGAAGGATTTTTTGAATGGAGTGGACTTGGTATATGAACAGATCGGTTTGGTGTCAGAAGGATAGATGACCGGGTGAACTGCAAGTGTTGTGTAGATGGTGCTTTCTTCTTTGGGGAAATGTGCAGAGCAGCGCCCAGGATGTTGTTCAAGTTGAAGATATCATCAGAATCCGCATCAATGCATTCTTGATCACTTTCAATCATACCTCCTTCACCATTTTCAGGTTTAGATTCATCTTCGTGGAACCCAAGATCACTAAATGGCTCTTCTGAAGTGGGTGTGAGTTAGTAAAGATCAGGTTGGGAGGTTATAGGAGAATAATCAGCTCGTTTCACATCTAAAAAACAATTCAGCGGTAAGATATACCATTAAAGTAATCTCTGTAGACACTAAATCGTTTCTTGCGAGAGTAGAACATGTTGCCGCCGTGGATCAATCTCCTATGTTGTGGGTTGATTCCTGGGAAAGTGAACGCGCCAAAGATTGGTTTTTGAAAAAAGCTCCACAACAACACACATCACCCTTTAACGTCGATATCATCACATTGATTAGAAATCATCACCGCGGTTTCGGCAGAAACATTCACATACAAGACGATGTCACAAGATATAATTCAACCGTCCACTGCTAAATCAACACCATTGAAGCCTGGATACAATCCTTCTCTGGGCCCAATCCAACTGCCAACGTCATACCAAAGCCAGGGGGTAACAAAGGGGAAGACAATCTATGACCAATCACTATCACGTCGTACACCTGAAGTTAATATTGCCAGTCTTGCCTTCCTTTTTGCTGGAATTGTTAAATATATGCATCAAGAGTCCAGGGGCATTCAAGAACTCGAAGCTAAGTTGAACTCTCTGGGGTATGGTGTCGGAACGAAATTCTTAGAGCTGATAACACTAAGAGATGGAAAGAACGCCAAGAGGGAGATCAAAATAGTGGAAGTGTTACAATTTATCCAAGTACAAGTTTGGAAGACCCTATTTGGAAAGCCAGCAGATGAGTTACAGAAAAGCGCTGACTCCGAAGAACAGTGTAAGTATTACTTGAACGAACCGTGCCCGATCATTTACTAACAAACACCAGATATGATTTTTGATAACCTTCCATTAATGTCCCAGTTTATTTCAGTACCTAGAGAGTTTGGACAGCTGAACGTTGGCGCTTTCACAGCTGGTATTATTGAAGGAATCTTGGACGCTGCCTACTTCCAGGCCAATGTTCAAGCACATACTGTGGCCGAGGACAACTTACCATTGAAAACAGTGTTCGTTATCAACTTTGACCATGCAGTGGTAGAAAGAGAATCCATCAGATTTGGAAAGTAATAATACAAAACAGTCACATAGTAATTTGAATGGAGTAAAGGTCGTGTAGAAGCTAAATGATTATGTAATCGAATCGCGATCAACCATCAGCTCTGCTTTTTTGAACCGACGTCGAGAACTTGTACAAGAAGGCTTCAGGACAAATTGATCCATTGTTCACGAGGGGCATCAAGTTACAAACACAGTTCTGATTTTTTTTTCTTCTGGTTTTCTCATACTCTATTTCATTCACGCACCCTTGTTTCGCATAGAACGGACCAACAAGAACCTCCTCAAGAACAGTCCCACAAACAGTCATAAAAATGGCAATTACAATCAGAAAGGCCACTATTGCCGACGTCCAGGCAATGCAAAATGCCAATCTTCACAATCTCCCTGAGAACTATCAGCTGAAATACTACATGTATCACATCCTTTCATGGCCAGAAGCTTCATTTGTGGCGACAACAGTTGATGAGACAACCACTAGTACCATCACCAAAGACGTCAAAGGCGACCCAGCATACGTTGCACCAGGCGAAAAAGTTGTTGGTTATGTGCTGGCTAAGATGGAAGATGACCCAGATGCAGAGGACAAGACCCCACATGGTCATATCACATCTATCTCTGTTATGAGAACTTACAGAAGACAAGGTATCGCTGAGAAGCTCATGAGACAGGCTCTTTACGCTCTCACAGAAACATTCCAGTCTGAGTATGTCAGTTTGCATGTGAGAAAGAGTAATAGAGCTGCTTTGCATTTGTACAGAGATACACTCCAGTTTGAGGTGTTGAGTGTTGAGAAGAGCTACTACTCAGATGGTGAGGATGCATACTCCATGAAGAAGGTACTAGTGCTGGATCAGCTTCTGCCATCAACATTCGCAAAGGCAGAAGAGGAAGACGATCTTGAAAAGGATCTTCTTGAAGACCTAGAAGAATGAAAGGGTTATATAAAATAATATCATGTACGAATACGAACGTTTTTGATTGTAATTATATTGCCTACAAGAGTGAAGTGATTAGAGTGAACAACGTTCCATTGAATAAAGAAATGACCTGTGTCAAACAAGGGTATCCTGAGTTACATTGTTAGCCCATATTCCACGATTTGAAAGTGCATCCATCATCTGAATCACCAGAAACGAAAAGCACCAATTGTGTTTTATGTATCAGAGGTAAATAGTAAGGTAGCGTGGTTTTTTCCACATCGACAAAATGTCTCGAGCCAAATGCACTCAAGTCATCATTATAAACACGGTGCTAATCATCTGGGATGTATCAGGAAGGGATATTGTGATAAACTTACTCTTTTGATGTTCGTTGAAGTACTCCAACTGGTGGTGGGGGAAGAGGAAAACTTTTTTTTCGCAGTTGGAACTTTTTTGTAGGGCGAGTGAGCTGGCCCTGGAGTCGTGGCCCTTACCAATTCTTTGCGCTCCGAGCTTTAGGGTTGGGAAGCTGTTTCAACATTGCTGAAGTTCATACAAGTGTGACCAACTGAGACTTTGCAGTGGATATTTAAAGTGACTACATTTTGTATAGTTGAGTTATTAAGCTGTGAAATTACTTATATAAGCGTCACTGGTCCTTGCGGTAACTCACCTTATCCACCTTCACATCTCCATTGATGTAAGTGTAGATGTACAGTGTGATAACTGAGCCTTGGATATCAAGCAGAGTAAATGAAGGAATTGTTTCTTCAACCTCATCCTCTTCATCCTCTTCTTCAGCATCAGCATTGTTGCTTGTGATCTCCTTACCATCCTCGTCCGTCTCACCATCTTCCTTCTTCTCCTCATCAGCCTTTTCTCCACTCTTCTCTTGCTCTTCTTCATCAATTTCTGGCCAGTCTGTGGAGAAAGCACCTGTAGCACTTCCTGGGTTCACGAAAAATTTACCTTCAAGGGTATAGGCTTCGACTTTGTGTGTTCCACCCCATATCAAAACGTCAACGTTCTTCTCTCTTGCCATCGTCAGAAGACTGAGTGGGTCACCTCTTGGGACGATAGTATGTCCGTTTGTAAAGCAAATACGAAGTTGTCCATGTGTGATCGTTATGGATAGTGGGATGGATGTACTATCATCGAATTCTCCGCGCACCATTTGGAAGTCTGGGGATAAGCTCTTGAGGAACTCAAGCGTTGAAGGTGATTGTGTGGCATTACCGAGACAGAGGACTTGGGAAATCTTGCCTGGTACAAGAAGTTTTTTGAACTAGTTGTTGCTGGTTAGTACCCTCTTTATAAAATGCCACTAGATGATGAATGCTTACTTTGGCAGGTAGGTCCTATGGTTGGTGTTAGTCAGTGATCAAGCTCATAACGGATGTTACTATTACATACAATTGCTCTATCTGGGATGTGAAGATCTCCAATTGCTAGCACAAGCATGTTGAGATGTTATTTGATGTTATTTTAACTCTGTTGTAACGCCTTTGGGTGGGAATTGTAACGTTGAGTTATCGGACCTGCTGGCTCAATTCTGTCGATTCGGGAAGTCAGCCAGGGCTCATGTGCAGTTGCCTCCCCCGCGGATGGGACCTCACCCAAACCCCGGCCATCACCAACTTTCGGGCTTCCATGTTCAGACCCTTAAAGCTGGTAAATAGGGTGTACAAGTTCCATAGAGCTATGAATATTACACCCAAAAGTGCTGAAGTTTCATAAATCGTCGTATAAAAGCTGTACAAGTTGCGAAATCGTGACATTAAAAAAGGATGCTGGACCGACTTTCTCTATTTGCTCTCCCCCTTTCACTTATTCTGGGATTCTTGAGCCAATCTTTCAGCTTCCTGGGCCTCAAGATATTTCTGTCTGGCATACTCAGCTCTTTTCTTTCTCTCCTTAGCTTCAAAGTCTCTCTTCTCCAACTCTTCGATCCAGAGCTTTTCTCTAAGCTTAGCCTTCTCAAGCATCTGATCCTCCTTAGATTTTCTCACCTCTGCTGTATCTCTTCCATAAATCATACCTCCAACAACAAGAGCGGCAATGGTGAAACCCTGGAAGCCTACACGGTAACGGAACCATTTCTGTGCACCTGGTCTGTTTCCCACACGGAGAGATTTAGCGGCAAGAATGACAGCCACTGTGGTGGCTAGGGTTCCCAGTGGAACAAGTGGTTGTTCTTTACAGTTCTTGATACATTTATCAATGAAATCAAGTTGTCTGGTCGGGAAATGTTAGTATATGATCCTTCATGAAGAACAGAGAAGGAACAAATGAGGGTGCTCACGGAGGGGGAGGCAACCATTGGACCTGTGAATCATCACTCACCTGTATTCATTCTCAGAGTCAAAGGATGATGGAATTCGTGACATGTTGCTGAATATATGTTTCCCTTAGTGTCCAGTAGGTGTTGGGTAAAATGGAAAGATTGCACGATTGGAAAAGTCAAGTATGTTTCGCGCAATTGGCCCGTGCGTAAATGACAGGAATTTTTGCAAAGTGGCGAAAAAAAACGCGTCTTGTTTATCCACAGGAACACTTCTCCTAATCAGAGCAAACCACGGATTCTCCTTGCAAAGATGGCACATCCAACGTTTGGTGACGATGTTGCTGACAACCGTGGCGACTCTTCAGCATATCTACAGATTGCCACGCCGAAATCGCCAAATTCGGATGGTTCCTCACCCGCACATGACGAGGAAACACCCTTGGAGGTTGAGATAAAACAGAACTTGTGCAATGAGATAGACTTGGAGATTCTACTCAAACACAGAGAGTATAACCTTGTTATGAATGAGATTGACCGAGTTCAAGCACAGTTATCGCTTATGGAGAACCTCCACGATGATCCGAAATATGCCGACTACATCGAGGCGTTAATCAAGTTGAAGAAGAGTGCCAAATTGCCGGACTACACTCCTGGAAGTTCTACTGTGGGCACACCTATTGATGAGAGCAATCAGCATTACAATCTACGAAAGAGTTCTACGAATCATGAAGCTCCGGTACACAGAACCTCATATGGAGGCTTGAGACCTGTCGTTGACGCAAACGGAAACAAGATATGTGTGCATAAGAGATCAGATGGTGTTATTGTCCGTATTGACTGTCCACAGTGTGGTCGTACAGACTTTGGATCTGCTCAAGGATTCCTAAACCATGCTAGATTGGCCCATGCAGTTGAGTATAAGAGTCAGGAAGATGCCGCTTTGAGGTGTGGAACAGTGATGCCCGAGTCCGAGCAGGATGAGACCGGAATATCCTCAATTCGGAAATTGAAAGAATTGAACATGAATGCAGACAAAGAACTATGCCCAGGTGTTTGCATTGATGATCCGATCAAGAAGAAAAGAAGGCTGAGTGCGAGAGGAGAGACAGGAGGGGCTAAAACTACACACTTGGAGAAGTTTATGAGTGATAAGGGTACTTCATCGGGGTTTAAAGAACTCTTGGAGGATGTAACAACTCGAGAAGAAATTGTTGAGGAGGAGGAAAGTGATACTACTGAGACCGAGGAACAACTGAAGAAGCAGGCATCCTTCAAGAAGAGCCACAACAGAAGAAAATCACGAGGTGGCTTGAGTGCAGTAAAATTTGATGATGAAGTCGAAACGTTTAAAGAAGTTTCACCGGGTGATACTTCAGTTGCACCACAGACCTTGACAACAGAAAGAAAGATAACACCCCCACCTGTACTCCCAACACCTACATCCACGACCTCAACGACTATCACAACTACGACGAACACAAACGGAGCAAGTGCGTTCACCAAATTCACAGAAGTATATTCAACAGACCACAGTGCACTTACAGCATCCCAAAGGAGAAGAGCACCAACAGTATTGGAACCATTGAGAACAAGAAGCCGTTCCTCTCGTGAGAGCTCCCATTAATTGTACTAACGCCTCACCGCTAAAAACGACAGACGATCATTCCTCACTTCACATCCTTTTTTAATGTTTACGACCTTA
The DNA here is from genome assembly GCA_030580135.1 of Petasospora easanensis. Taxonomy (NCBI): domain Eukaryota; kingdom Fungi; phylum Ascomycota; class Saccharomycetes; order Phaffomycetales; family Wickerhamomycetaceae; genus Petasospora; species Petasospora easanensis. Next base: position 40,144 of record JAKTSI010000053.1, on the reverse strand, counting down.
TATTTATTCATGTCTGAGATTGTAGTCACGTTGTGTTCACATGGTATTGTAGCATTGATAGACAGTTTGTGCATCATTGTTGACAGCTTATGCGCTTTACACAGACCTTGGTACAGCGGTGAATCTCAAAAATATCACAGTGACTGCTTTGCAAATTATGATATTACCCATCACATTTCTCTATTTTAGTAGACCTTAAGCCTAACAAGCCAACCACTCCAATACCTATTTGTATGCCTCTAAGCACCCCGGATCCGTTATCGCTGCCGAGTGATGAGATCCGGGGGAGACTAATCTTATCAGGCGCTTAAACGTCCATCACTTGAGCCAGACACTCACATCTCCCAGACAAAGAACTTCAAGATCGCTAAAACAATGTCAAAACCCTTGGTGCTACACACAGATCCTATCCGTTATGGTCAGCGACTCTGGGATGAGTTCGAGAAAGACTACGAGGTTGTCCACTTCGACAAACACTACACGAGAGAACAATTCATCGAAGACCTTCATGGCAAATACGCAGGAACAGTTGCCATTGCCCGAGGATATCTTGCTGGAAGTAGAATTGGGAGATTTGACGCAGAATTAGTCCAACATTTCCCTGAGTCTTTGAAATATATCGCTCATCAAGGTGCGGGATACGATCAGAACGACGTTGAGCCAATGACTGCAAAGGGCATTCAATTGGCCCACTGTCCTGACATTGTCAACAGGTCGACTGCTGATGCTAACTTATTCTTGATGTTAGGAGTAATGAGAAACTTCAAACTGGGTACTAAGTTGCTAATGGATGGTGAATGGCCCGCTGGTGGATTTGCTGCGGGAGCTAAAGAGGGAATTAACCCAAGCAGAAAAGTGCTGGGAATTGTTGGTATGGGTGGTATTGGCCGTGCAGTTAGAGGTCGTGCTAAAGCACTGGAATTTGAAAAGATTGTGTATTACAATCGTACAAGACTGTCACCTGAGTTGGAACAAGATACTCAGTACTATGATTCTCTTGAGGAGATGGTCAAAGTTGCAGATGTTATCAACCTTAACATTCCTTTGAATGCATCCACTCGTCATTTAATCAACGATGAACTGATCTCCAAAATGAAGGACGGTGTGGTGATTGTAAACACTGCAAGAGGTGGTGTTATTGATGAGGATGCATTGGTTAAACATCTAAAGTCCGGAAAGATTGGCTCCACTGGCTTAGACGTCTATGAGAATGAACCAAGACCAAGAAGGGATCTTCTGGAAATGGATAATGTGATGTGCACTCCTCATATGGGTACACATGCTGTTCAAACGGTGTATGGTATGGAGAAATGTGTGATTGATAATATTGAGACGGGTTTACGTACAGGAAGAGTCATTAACTTAGTTCCTGAACAAAAGGGATTGTTCTAGAAGAGTGATAAACGGAATATAGATCTACGACAATGAAGTAAGATTAGATCATGAAGTCATTTAAAGCAAACCAGCCTTCTTGAAAGCCTCCTCGGTCTTATCGAAGCTCTCCAACTCTTTAAGATCCTGTTCAGTACCGAATCTCTCACCGTTGAACCAGATAGTTGGGACCCACTTTCTACCTGCAATCTCAGTGAAAGCCTTCTCGAGTGGCTCAGCAACCTTTGGGTCCATCTTGTCAAGCTCAAGAATGGTAACCTTAGAGGAGACACCGTACTTCTTCCAGATGGCCTCAGCGTAGTGGCAGTCCGGACACCATGACTTGGAGATCATGAAGTATTTGTTTTCGTTGATGTATTTAAGAGCTTGTTCTTTTGGAGACATTTCTTGTTAAGTTGAGGCCGATATTAAGTCCTCGTGATAAGTGATAAAGTAGGAAATGTTCAAAAAGCCGATCATAACGACGACGACATTGTGATCTCCTCAGATCACGTGGTAAATAAGCGCACGTGATTTGAGTCACGTGACTGAATTCCACGCGGATCTATCACAAGGCCAATTAATGTGGAGTTTGTATACAACTCTCTCGTTATAATTGAACAAAGAAACAACAAAAGATTCACAGTTCAAGACTAACAGTAGTGAGAATTGATCTTTACACTTACTTACTGTTGTGTCTCTTGAGTGAATTTCTTTGTAAGACTCTTTATGCTTCGTCATCGTGTTCTTCAAGCCCGAGCTTCTCGACGTACCAACATGTCTCGCAGCTTCACTACAATTTGCTTCAGGCGACCAGTCCCACAGACTCTTGTTCCATTGGAACGCCCCTTGGTGCTCCCTGTGAAACTCCTCAATTCTGTTCGTTTCGCATCTTCAGATCCTCAGAAGGGTAAGCTGGTTGCTTCACCGGAGGACCCGGCTGCACCTGAATTACACATTCGATGGTTCTACGCCACAGACAATCCAAAGACCATGCCAAAGTATTACAATTATACACAGTCTGATGAACCGAAGAAGTTTGCCGCTTTCTCAGTCTTTGATTCGATAAGGCTTGAGACTGAGTATCAGAAACAGAGAGATGGCGTTGAATATACCAATGTCCTTAGTGTCAATGAGGATTATTTGTTTGATGTTGATCTTGATAAGAGGGAAATGAAGCCTGTTTATTGGGAAGGTGCAGTGTATGAGATTAGAAGAGGTACTTGGTTCACTAGTGATGGGGTCCCAATTGAAGAATCAAAGGCGGAAGAGCTAGAGAAGGGATACATCCGCATGAAACCATATGAAGAGAATAAAGTTGTGGAGAAGAATAGTAGGAATCCATTGATGAGAGCTCTTGGGAAAGGAACCGATAATGATGTTCATGTGATTAAGGGAGAACAAAAGGTTGTGTATGGTGATGATAGAACCGCTTATGTTCTGGAGAAGGGTTATGGCGGAAAGCTACAAGTCAGCTATCTCAAGGCTGTTAAGACACTTCCAGCTATTGGTGCTAAACTTGTTTTTCGTGGATTTGAACATCCTGAATTGAAGAAGAGTAAGGAATCGGAGACTGATATCACCTCTACAATCAATAGTTTGAGCGACATGTTTGCTTTGGAACTCAATGAGTTGTTTGGAGAGAAGACAGGAGGCATTTCTGAGAAGGAACAGGAGAAAAACACCAAGGAGGCTATGAAACTTGAAATTGAACAAGATTACCAAGAGGAAAGCCAGGCACTGAAAGGAGGTGAGAGAGAAGTGGATCATTTGATCTTCTGTATTCATGGTATTGGCCAGATGCTGGGAACCAAGTTCCAGAACGTTAACTTCACACATACTGTTAACGTCTTGAGAAAGAACTTAAAGAAAGTATACCAAGACAATAAAGAATTCCAAGCTCTGATGAATGACAAAAGTGGTGATAACTGCCGCATTCAAGTCTTGCCAATCACCTGGAGACACAAAGTTGATTTCACATCTGACTCAAGGGCGAATACAAACCTCCCATCACTTGCTGATGTCACTGTCAATGAGTACAAACCTTTGAGAAACCTCCTTGGATCGGTATTATTTGATATTCTGTTGTATTATGAGCCAAAATATTTGCATGAGATCCTCAATGAAGTCGTCACAGATGCTAACAGACAATACGATCTCTTCAAAGAGCGTAACCCAGACTTCAAGGGGAAAGTTTCCATCATTGGTCATTCACTTGGTTCTGCTATTGCATTGGACCTACTCTCTTTCCAGAAAGATCATCCTGAGCCTACTGACACTTTGCAATTCCACTTCAAAGTTGAAAACTACTTCAGTATGGGATCACCAGTTGGTGTATTCAACGTGCTGAAAAGATGCAACATTGCACCACGTTCATTAAAGGGTATGACTACAGAGCATTGCAAAACACCTGCCTGTGAGAACTATTACAACATCTTCCATCCTTGTGATCCAATTGGATACAGAGTTGAGCCGTTGGTGATTCCTGAGTTTGCCAAGTATCAACCCGAATCTGTTCCCTTCTTGATTGAGGATTTCAATAAACAATTGACATATTTGGCAAGTCTTGGAGACAACATCACCAAAAAGATGACGGAATATGTTACTGATGCTGTGAATGTCAACAAGTTGCTCAATGTTAGTGAGCAAGAAGCTAAGAAGATGAAAGCGGAGAATGATAAAGAAACCGTGACTAAAACTGTTTCACTAAGTCCTGAAACCTTGAAAACTATGACTGGGTTGAACAGATCTGGAAGAATTGATTATGAACTACAGCAAGGTATGTTGGAGCTGTCTATCGTGAGTGGTGTCACTGCTCATGTCAGTTACTTCGAGGATGAGAACATTGCTGCGTTTGTTCTTAAAGAGACTCTGACGAAGACTGATCCAGTCAAGGAGAAAAAAGTGACTAAAGTTATTGATGTGTAATATTAGGTGTACATAGAAACAAGTCATACATTCAGATAGAGTACATTAACTCAGAGCACATTAACTTAGAGGAGGTCATCAAGGGATTGCTCAGAGTCTCTCTTGATAAGATCAAGCATGCCCTCAGGAAGAATTGGCTTCTTGTTAGCATCCAAGACATATCTGAATGGCATTTCTGTAGCTTCATTCTTGTTGAATCTGAACTCTGGGTAGTCGATGAACTCGATATCTTCAAACTTCTTCTGATCCTTAACGATGAGTTGTGTCACCCTAACAGCAGTATCTGTGGTCATCTGCTTAGATCCCAAACGTCTTCCAGCAAATCCATACTTCTCTCTCAGCTCACCAGTACGATCTCTTGGAGGATGGTCACCAAGGATACCTCCAAAGACGAAGTAATCGAACTGTGCTTGTTCCTCAGGGATGAGGTCTTCTGTGGCTGATGGATCCAAGAGACAAACTCTTTCTTTAACGATAGGAATCTCTGAAGTGCCAATCTTGGTAACGTCTTCTGTTGTCCATTGTAGGCCAGCATCTTTCAGTTCTTGTGGTATATCAGCATCTGTGGTGCCTGAAGGCAAGGAAGTGAGCAGAAGGTTCTCCTTTCCCACCTCTTTGATGATAGTGCAATACTCAAGAATCACCCACTCGGTGAATCCCTGCTCCATGTGCTCGATGACGTACTTCATTGTATTCTAAAGTGTGTGGGACCGGTCCTGTGTAGTAGTTAGTAGCAGTGGTTAAAGATGAGCTCGAATTTTTTTCTCGCATAACAAACGTCACTATCCACACATAACAGCAGCCCATCAACAATGTCGAAGAGGACAACAGAAGACATTCCCAATGATCCGAAAAGGCCCAAGACAGATGACAAAGCAGAGAAGATCCGATTGGCAAAAGAGCGTATCGCACAGCTAAAAGCAGCAAAGCCAGGACGTGGTCTTAACGTCGAACTACATCCTCTCCTATCAGGCAAGCCATCAACTACAGAATTCAACCCGAATTTGGAGAAGGCAAAAAGCAGGGGACACCATGTGAATCCTTATCTTGATGGTGTAAGTCGGTCTCGTCCTCAGCGTAAATTGGAGTTTGTGGAGAAGGGAAAGTACGTTGCTGAAGGAGAATCTATCCGTAAGGCAAATGCAGTGGTTGAAGCTAAGCAAAGAGCTGCAGAGATGAGGCGTGCTGCTGGTCTAGAACCTGATTTGAGTGTTGGTGAGGATAAATACAAAGTGGAGGTACCGCCTACAGTTGAGTGGTGGAATTTGCCCTTTGTTAATAACAATGATGAGTGTGACCTTGAAGCAGTGTCATTATACCTTCAACATCCAGTACCCATCCCTGCGCCTTGGGAAAGACATCTACCTGAACAACAAGCATTACATCTCACAAAGAAGGAAATGAAAAGAAAGAGAAGGAATGAAAGAGCAGAAAGATATCAAGAGCAACAAGACCGTATCAAACTGGGATTGGAACCTCCACCTCCGCCAAAAGTCAAACTGAGTAACTTGATGAGTGTCTTGACAAGTGAAGCTATCAGAGATCCAACAGCAGTAGAACAACGAGTCAGAAAAGAAGTTGAAGAGAGAAAACAACAACATATTGCTACGAATCAAGAACGGAAATTGACTAAAGAAGAGAGGCATGTGAAGATTGAGCAGAAGAAGGAAGCAGATATCAAGAAGGGATACCATAGTGCAGTATTTGTGGTTAACAAGCTCGAGAACCCTTCACACAAATTTAAAGTGGATATGAACGCTAAACAGCTTGGTCTGGTTGGTACAGTGCTTTACGGAGAGAAGGTGGTGCTCATCGTTGTTGAAGGAAGCGAGAAGAGCATCAGATTCTACAAGAAACTTCTTCTGAACAGAATAAAATGGGATGAAAGCACCACAGTTAATGGAGAAGAGGTCAACTTGTCTGGTAACAAGTGTGAATTGTTATGGGAGGGTCAATTGAAAGAATTCCATTTCAAGAAATGGGGCATCTTCCGTGCGGATGGAGACAAAGGCGCAATTGACTACCTGGCACACTTTGGTGTTGACTCATATTACCGTGAGGCACTTACTAAAGCTACATAGATGTTACAAGAAAAAACCGGGTCATCATTATTTACAAGATTTGTAGGACAGCTTACTCATCTCTGATCTTAGCAAGGATCTCAGAGTCTCTGAAGAGGATGACCTCATCATCACCAACCTTGATAGTAGAACCACCGAAGGATGGGATCAAAACGGTCTCACCTGGAGTGACGTTTGGAAGAACCTTGTTACCGTTCTGGTCAGTGAAACCTGGGCCAACAGCGATGACCTTGGCTGTGTTTGGCTTCTCAACGTTCTTCTCTGGGAGGAGGATACCGGAAGCGGTCTTAGCCTCGGCCTTGATTCTCTGGACGAGGACACGGTCAAGAAGAGGAACAATAGAGGAGGCAGACTTAAGAAGAGAGGCCATTATGTGTTGTTTGGTGTGGGATTAAGAGAGAAAACAGAAGTTGTGGAGAGGGCAAATCCGACAAAATTTATATGCCCAAGGACACTTTTCTCGAACTTTCCGATTCGGAGCCTTTGTTCCTGAAACGGTAACTTCCCTTATTGGGGTATTTACTTCATTTTCGCCCGCGAATTCAGGCTCGCTCACCAAAAACGCTCCGGCCGTTTTGCGGGTGCCAATACATAACTTTCGTGTTTGGTTCCAATTTATATCACAATGGGTTCTGCCTACAAGATCTTTGGTGCTAACGTTCCAGCACACTACGTAAGTACCACTTGTCGTGTCTAAATTGGGTTTCAATTGGCTTGGAACTAGCTGTGATAACGGTAAAGCCGAGATCCGGGGGACAGCAGATCAAGTTCTAGCGTGTTCAATTGTGATGCTGAAATCCCACCAATTGTCACTCTTATATTCTATAGATTCAAAATACTAACTAAATACCCAACAGATCTCCATTGCCACTCTTTTGACTGCCGGTGGTGTCGGTTACCTCTCCTCCAGAGGTTCTCCAGCAAAGTCTGATGGCCCAAAGGTTGAAAACCCAGTTGCCCCATTGGAGACCAAGGCTGAGGACATTGATGTTGAGAAGTTGTTGAACGACTTCTTGAAGGATAACGAAGAGAAGAAGTAATCATCTACGCTTAGACGCTTGGTATGAAACATTTGACATATTTCATGAATTGATATACATATTCTGGTTATGATACACTATCTCACTCTTGTAGATGGAGTAATATGGACTTATAAATGGTATAATTGATAGAGTTTAGTACAATTCAACTAATGAAGTTGCCATAGAGACGCGTTCCTGAGATCAGATAACCGTCCGTATCTGTTATAACCGTTCACTCCCACGGGTCACGTGTGCCCCCACATATTAAACTACGACATGTACTTATCAATAAATCACATAGCAATTAAAAATAACGCAATACAATGCATACTCCAAAACTTAGATCAAGCCAATCCGAAACCTTCGTGACCTTCAGTAATAGCCAACAACAATGCACGTCTAAGAGTCTCATAGGAGTCATAAGCTGGCAGATCAATCTGGTTGAAGCAAGTATGCGAGGAAGGTAAACGATCAGTAGCACCAAAGTCCTTATGAATGCTGAATTTCGTAGACCCAGAAGCTCCTTCCAATTCCTTGAAACCATTTAGTGGAACCTTGGAGGTACCAGTGGCAAATTGTAACAGTTTGGCACGCTCCTCTGTATCAAATGATCTGACTGCTCTCCAGAAGTATCCAATCTCCTTGGAGTTTGAGGTATAGTTCACATATGTCGTGTTGTTCTTCCAGTCATCAACATCAATGTCTGGCAATCCAGAGATCAACAACTCCAATTCTTGTTCATCAAAGATGGCGATTAATTCCTTTGGAATAACCTCGTGGAAACCTTGCAAGAAGTTACTCACTTGTTCTTCAACGCTCTTCTGTAAACGGTACTCAACAACAAGACGAACATATTCCTGCTTGTTTGCTTCTGTAACAGAAATATCTCTTCCGCCAGGAACAAGGTCAATAGTCTTTACTTCACCATAGTCCTCTGTCTCAACGGAGAAAGTCTCGATAATGATATCAGTAATATCATTCTCCAACATCCAGATCAAGGACTTGTAATACTCAAGATCAATGGTCTCCAAGTCCTTCAAGGAAACAGGACGACCCAAAATACTCTTGTAAACATCCCTTGAGAAGTGACAATCCAAGAAACAGCCATCATAAATAGCCTTACCGATGACTCTTCCAATGAACTTGAAGAATGACAAATGCTCAGGATTAACCCATGAAGTACGGTTCGGATGGAATGTAGTCTTATCCGAAGCCACCGGCAAGAACAAAGCATAATCAGGATTAAACATCTGTCTTGATAACACCTGATACCATTCTCTAGTAACACCACCGGCATCAACACCAGCTTCTCCCTTGAATGTGATGTCCAACTTGGAGTTACGGAACTCATCCTTTGGTTTGAAGAACAAAGCACGGTAAGAGTCCAAAAAGACCTGATCACGACGAACTGAAACTGCCATTGTGTTTCTTTCAGACTCATCTGTATGGAGTTGTCTGTCGAAGTAGTTCTTCTTGTTGTCAAACTCCAAAATCTTTGGATTCTTGACCAACATGGCGAAAGGTCCACTCATCAACTTGGCATTGGATCTCACCATTTGATTCAAGATCTTCTTGTGTTTGTTGGTGAATGTGAAGAACAAAGTTTCAATACGCTCATTCTTGAAATCACACTTCTCACTCTCAAACTTCAAAGCATCCTTAGCCTGGAGCTCTTTGACCTTACTGTGTTTGCAAACAACCATCAAGGCTTCGATCAATGGTAGCAAAGTGGTGGCGATATGTGTAATGTTCTTGTTCTCCTCGAACAAATCCAAAGCATCACTCAAAGATCCCCACAAAGCACCGAGACTCAAATTCTGGTAAAGCTTGGTCAACTCTCTATTCTCGACCGTTGCTTCTTCAGTGCTCTTAGAATCAGGTTTGCTACCAAAGAGGTAATCCAAAGCTGTAAGAACCCTCAACAACTTGGACTGGTCAGAGCTGGATGAGGTGAACTTCAACATAATCTCAGCATCAAAGTCAGAAGCATCAGCACCATTCTTTTCAAGTAAGTTCACCATCAAATCAAGATCATTGATCAAAGCAGAAGCCAACTTCGTTGCATGCTTAGACAGCTCATTGGAAAACACGTTATGTGCCTTTACCACCAACAAATTCTGCATAGCACTCAAGGTCTGTTGGAAAGTACGACTGGAGCAGTCGTTAGAAACCAAGATTGTAACCACGTTCTTCAAGCTTCCTCCAACAATGTTTGGCAACTCAATCTTCTTTGTATTTTCCTTTGACTCCTGGACCTTTTTCATAGCAGTAAGAGGGCGGGTAGTAATCTGGATGATACGTGACAAAAGATCCATCAACACTGACTTCTCTTTGACAATTGGGAATTCCAAGAGACCAAGAAGAATGTTCAGAGGGTACTTCGACGGTTTGAACAAGTGAAGTTTCTTAGCAGATGAGGTCTTCTTCAACAATGTGATACTGTCATGCTCAGTCAAGAAGTAATATCTCAACTGTGGATCAGATTCAAGCAAATATTGCAAAGCTTCAAGAACCTGGGAAGCAATAACAAAAGGTGAAGCATTCAATGGGAATTGATTCTGGCCAGTACTGAACTTTGGCTCAAGTGGAGTAGTTGGAGTGCGTGGAGTTCCACTGAGTTTGGATCCCAATGAACTTTGAGATTGCTGGGTAGCCTTGGCTCTCAATGAAATCTGTTGGAACACTCTCTCAAGAGCATCTTGACTTCCAATACCATCCTGGAGAATAGCAAGCAACAAGCCTAAAATCTCTGCCCTTGTGTGCTTGTTCATACACAACTGCCCAAAGATGGTGTACATGTGGTTTCTGGCAGAGAACGGACGAGGACTGAAAATGTATCTCATCAATGAAGCAACACCATGCTTGTCAAGAAGGGGACTGAAGAACACCTTCTGTTTCTTATCATCTTTCTTCTCCGTCTGAACAGTGTCATTACCAGGAGCATCTCTTTCATTGGAAGTGCGAGTACGATCAGCTTCACGAAGTCTTTCTGCTGTTCTTTCCTGAGCAATGATTTCTTCCCTGATATTGTCTGGCAGTGCCTCAAGGAATTCCTGGTCAATTTCTCTGGTGTTCTGGCCACTCTCTGAAGCCTGTGCACGACGTTCACTAATGTGTTGAGTGAAAACTTCTTCTCTCATGTAATCAGGAAGCGCCTCAAAGAATTCTGGATCAATATCAGTACCACTAATATCAACTTCTCTGTCGCCAATCATGACCCAAATAGGTTGTCTTCCACCCTCTCCAGCATGAGCTTCACTAGTACCGGCTTCAAGAGCAGCAGCAGCTCTTTCTTCCTCCTCTTGACGAAGTCTCTGTTCTCTCTTCTCCCTCTCTTCGGCTTCCTTTCTGGCTGCCTCCTCTTCTTGAGCTTTGCGGCGGGCGTCTTCCTCCTTGCGTTCGGCATCCCATGCTTCACGACTTGGCTCGTAGAGCTTGTTGATGATGGTATTAAGCAATCTGAGTGGTTCACTCTTTGGATAGAAGCCTGAAACAAAGGCATTATATCTCTCACGAGTAGACATGATCTTGAGTTCTGTTGGTACATGACGACGATGAGCACTGAAAGTTGGTGTAATAATTCCCCTTCTATCCAAGAGATCAACAAAGGAATTAAAGTAGGTCTCCAAAGATGGGCCACCATATGCTTCACCTGGAGCTCTGCGAGACAACAGCTGGTTCATGTTCATCAACACCCTTTGTGGAATCAACCCATTCATAGCGTTGCCTCTCTGACGAGATCTTTCTCCACGACCCCCAAATCTTGGTAGCTCATCATGGACATGGACAAGGTCTAACTCGTCGTCTGACTCATCACCGGTGTCAAAGAGATATTCCTCATCAGCTAGGTCAATGGCAACCTGACCGTCGTTGTGAACAACTCTCCATCTGTCATTAGAACGCTGTTCACGGGCAATACGGTCCAAGCTCGTGTTCAGATCGTCGTCAAGATTCACTTCAACCACGCCAGAACCTCTGGTACCAGGACGGCGGTTACCAATCGTTCCAAAGACTTCCTCGCCATCAATTGCCTCCAAGACATCGTCCAAATCAGAATCAACAACAATTTCAGCAGCATCACCCTCACTCAAGAAGCTTCCTTCATGGTCATTGTCATCTTCATCATCTTCATCATCTTCATCGTCTTGGTCCTGATCATCAGCGTCGTCTTCTTCAATATCATCAGCATCATCGTTCTCCTCGAGGCTGTCTTCAAGACCCGGAATAATGTCATAACTCATGTAGTCATCTATCTCGTCTGAGTCGGTTGCCATCTCTTCATCAGAATCATCTTCATCACTTTCGGAATCACTCAAAGAGTCATCAGATTCCACGATCTCACCTTCATCGCTGCCAATAATGTGAGCATGAGTATCGTCGCCGTCGTCATCCTCATCATCATCTTCGTCATCATCACTGTAGACAATCTCAAGGGCCCTTCCGCCTTCAAGCCCGTCAATATCTTGGAGGTCTTCATCATCATCTTCCTCATCGTAACTGACATCTTCACCACTGAAATCCTCTTCAGAATCGATTTCACCAACATCATACATTCCAAGTGTGGAGTTTTGGAATAAGTCAGGTGTCTCCTCTTTGAAATCATTTTCGTCTTCTTCGACCTCTTCTTCATCTGCACCATTAGCAGGGTTCATAGATTTGAACAGTTCCTGGTGTGTTACCTTGATATCACTCATCAAGTTCAATACACCGACAATAGCATCAAGAAGAGATGAATGGCCAGCAAAGTTCAAGTCGACATCGGAAAGGATGGATGTAAGAGTGTTGTGAACATTTCCATCAATGAGAGTGACGGCAATATGATATTGGTCATACTCAGTTATCTGAGAATCCAAGTATTTCACCATTCTGAAGTTCAAAAGACGACGGAAAACGCCACATAACATGGTCACCCTTGTTGCAATACTCTTCAGAGAGCTTGGTGAGTTAACAGCATCTCTGATTGCCTTATGGATGGTATCAGTGGTGAATTTGCGGATGAAAGTCATGTCTGGGTCAACCTTCTTTGGGTCAACCTTTTGATTCTTGTCATCAACGGTAGCAACAAAAGCAACAATTGCACTTTGTGCAAGGTCTGAGATACTTTTACGTCTTTGTTCTTCCGCTGGTGTGGAATCGACTGGAGCATCGAATAGAAGCTGATGAAGGAAGAAGTTCAGAGATGTAGAACGTGGCTTTGGAGTCTCGTCCATGTTAACCTGGAATAGCTGCTTCTTGGAGAACGTCAAGAACTCAAGTTTACTTTGCTTGTATGAAGCCAACAACTCAATGATCACCTTTAACAAGAAAATCATATAAGCACAATGCTCATTCTTCATGACATCAACCTTTGGAGTCTTAGGGATCTCAAACTTGTCTTTATCCTTGTCAAGAGCCTTCTGTTCTTCCTCTGTGAGAGGTGGTTCAGTCACCCAATCTTTCTTGGCTGTAGACATGAGCTCAGTCAAAAGAAGGTGGACAATACCACTCTGATCAGCCAGCGGAGCTGATGGATTGTGGCCATCTCCAGAACTGTTCGTGGTCTTCTCACTATCGGTCATAGTGACATCGTCCTCAACACCCTCAAGTAACTTAGTGACCAAAGTCTTCAATCCAGATTCATTGAAATCAGTGAATTGGGTTCTCTTGCACATCTGTTCAACAAAAATTTCAGGAGCCCTGATACAAGCACCACTAGCCTCTTTGAGAACAGCGATGAGTTCACGTGTTTTCAGTTTGGTGTCCGTTCTCAACCTTGACTGATATTGTCTTCTGATGTCACGGAGAACAAAGCTCTCAATAACATCCTTTGTCTCACAACACTTTCTCACCAAAAAGACAAATGAAGTCTGCAATTCAAATGGTTTCTCTTTAGGGTCAAGCTTGACGTAAGAAATGGCCTTCAGAATCTGAGGGATAATTCCTGACTTTGAAATGGTAACAGCATTACTAGGGTCCGATGCATAATGAGAAAGCAAACGGCAAAGAGGTAGAACAGTGCGAGGATTCGAAAGGTCATGGATTCCAAGAAGATTTTCCAGCAACTGATCTGAAACAGCCATTGTGACCTTGAAGTACGATGGACTCTTCACGGTGGCAATAAGAGGTGCAACTGGGACAGTCAGCTTCTCTTGTTCTGGTAAGCCAGAGCAGAAAATTATTCTCACACAAGCCCTTAATGCAGCAGCATACCAATCATAGTTAGCAAACTGTGGTTTCAAGATATCAACTGCAAACTCAATATATGTTTCCAGTGTTGAATGAGCAGCATGGAAGACAATATCATTCGAAAAGAGAACTGCCAGCAGCTGGAACATTGAAGCCAGACTTGGGGAATCAGCTTCTGGTAGATCAAAAGAGTAAATGAACTCCATTATAGTGTGGAGAATATTCGTCTCAAACGTTGCAACATTACCCTTACCAAGTGCTAAGAATGATGATATGAGGAATTCAGACACTGGCTCTGGTGCAAACTTTGGGTACATCTGGCAGATCAAGAGTACTTGATCCAGGATAAAATCACTCTTCATTTGGCGAAGATCTTCGAGTTCGGTCAGAGTGTGGTAACCTTCAAACTGAGGATCAACCAGAACCGGAGCAGGAACCTCATACTTCTGCAGTTTGGCCTTCTCGTGAACGAGAGTCCATTTGTCTCTGTCTGTGACTCCTTGTGGTGGTTCTCGAGAGTCCAATTCTGACAGACTACCTCCAGTAAGCGACATAAAGGCAGACGCATCTTGCAGTGATAACCCAAGGCTAACCAAGTAGTTGATTCTGGTGCGAGGGATACTCACGCTCTCCCAATTGATCTTGAATAATGATCCATCAGACTGGTTCACGTTCTTCTCACCACTTGTGTGATAAGCCAACCTTGCAAGTTTAATGACCTCAACAATCACGGCCTCCGGAATCTTCTGCTGGCCTTCATCAAAGGAAGCAAATGCCTCTTCATCAAGAATACCATCCAGCACACCAAAAGAGAGAAGCTTTGCCTGTATGACAAATAAGGCCGCCAAATTGTTGGCATTGATGCTCAGAGAACCGTCAATACTTCCTTCGTAGAAACGTGGGCTGTGTGGGACACTATGCAAAGACTCGTAATGTGTACACTTGTTCAACATGACCAAGACATGCATGACAATTGCAATGAACAAGCTCTCTTCTGTGTCTCTGACATAGGAAAGGTCCTTGATCTCCTTGATCTTGATCTCATCAAGCTTGGCCATACTCTTCCAGAAGTGTAGAAGACCAGTCTTCAACTTCAAGAAGCCACCGGCTTGCATGAACATAACAGCACCAATGGTCAAAATCTTATCAGAATTTGTATCAGTCAAACAGTACTGCAAGGTGTAAATCAAAACAAGATAAAGATCAGGTGTCTGGAATAGCTCATCTGAACAGAAACCACAGAAAATATCAGCAATCTCCTGTGAGATCAAGACTGTGAAACCACGGAATGAATCCAAAGAAAAATCCTGTCTGTTTGTGGTTGGAAGCATGAGCAAGCTGTTGAAGAGAACAGAGATAGATGAGTGCAAACGATGGAGGGTCAATCGTACCTGGCAAGAATTTTTGAACTTGGCTGAGGTCTTTTCATACTTGTTGTTGAACTCTTTGCTTGGTTCCTGGCGATAGATCCTTAGTGGTGGGAAACCATCGTCATATTGTGTCATCATTGTCTCCTCGGCAACAGAAGGTGGCATCGTAGAACTCAGGACATGTTCCTCATAAGCACAACGCTTCAAGAGCTTTCCCAAAGATCTGATCAATTTCACACCTTGATCATTACCAAAGAATGTTGCAAGTTGGTCAATACGTCTCGATGATAGTGTTGATGGATTGCAGTAGACATCAACGAAAGTGAACAAGACATTGTTGGCTGAGATCAGGCGATTAAAAAGATCATCAGCCTTTTCATAGTCGCCATCAAGACTCTGGAATACAGATTTGCGGTCTTCGGAATCAACAAAGTCTTGAATCTGTTCAATCTGTCTGGTGATTTCATTGATCATCTCCTTAGGAGCGTACTCGCGTCTCTCGTCGTCAAAGAACTTCAAAGTTCCATTGATAGGATAGAGGGCACTAGAGAACAAGTAGTCGAATGGAGAATTCTTCAGTGCAATCAAAGGTAACCACTTCTGGAATGGGACTTTTGTGGTTAGGTTGACCCATGCAGAACTCTGTGTACTGTTACCCAAGACAATGGCGGCATTCTCAACAACATAAGCTGCTTCAATAGATTCCCAGGTATCCAATGCTGTGGCACCCTCCTCATTATCAATGATCTCTTCATCCTTGGAATGGTAGAAAGCGCCCTTTGCAGACTGATAAATGTGAGGTCTTGGAAGAATGCTTCCACCTGTTTCAGGCAGTCGCTCAATCAATGCAATCATCTCATCTTCAATATATGGTCTGAAATCAGGATAATGTCTTGCTAGCTCATCAATGGCAGTACCCAAGAACTCTGAGGAGTCGTCCTGAACCAATACCTTGGCATAGTCTGGATTGTCAAAGATAGTGAAGAGCTTTTTGAAGAGGTTCTTCTCCTTGATCTTCTGCATACCATCGTTATTTAATGCAATGGCACCAATGGCGCCCGGTAAACTGAGCAGCAGATCAGCGGATTTTCCAAAGAAAGTCTCAAAGTTGTCAACAATTGTGTCAATGCAGCCTGCCTCCTTCAAAATTGGATATGAGGTTGGCTCATTATGAATGATGTAACTGACAATATTGATAGCAAGGGTCAACAAGGTGTAGCCAAAAGTAGAATTGTTCAACATCAACGTGTTCAAATGCTGTAGAAGTGGTGAATCAAACAAGTTTCTAGAACGGTCACCTCCCTGCTGAATGATGTGCTGGACAAACCTTAGCAATGCACGGATCAGGTTTGCTTGTTTGAAAGTAATGGTATAATGCACAATGGAGAACTTTGGCGGTCCACCCCCGTATCCTGGGTTGGCCAATGCAAAATCGACTTCTTCACCAATAGCTGTAATCAACCTCTCAAACCCATTGTTGTTGATAAATATAGTGAGGTGATCACTATTAGAAGAAATCACAGATTCAAGCAAATGCGAAGCTGCAGCTGTAGTAGACTTGAAATCTGTCGGTAGGTGAACAAACTCAGATAGTTGTTGTATGAGTCCTGCACCAACCAGAATCCCAGCCAACGACTTGGTTGATGTGAGATATGAGATCAAGTTAAAGAAAAAGACGTTGAACTCCTCATAAACCTCATCATCTCTCTTCTCCTTGATCTGTTTGATGAGAAGTCTGAGGTTCTGGAAAACAAGGCCGTGGGCAACACTTCCACCAAGACCTCTAACAATCTCACTGGACCAAGTCTTCTTTGCTGAGATGCACTCCAACGACTGGATAGCAGCCAGTCTTACAGTCTGTGGAACAGAATTCTGCAAATTAATCAAATCAATAAGAGAACTCAACAAGGTTGGATCCGCTTCAAACACACTAGATGTAACGTCGTACTCAGAATTGACCAAAACCAAAAATGCAACTGCCAAACTCTTTAAAACAACAATATCTTGTCTTAATTTGATGTTCTCATACGAGTTAGAGTTGAAGGCTTTTGTCATGATAGCATTCAATCCGAACCTGAGCCAGTACTTCGGTGAGACCTTTTCTGAACCTTGGTCAAAGATCTGTTGGAGAGATAGCTTGCGGACTATCTCTTCTGGCATGTGGAAGTATTCCACCCGGTCACCCTTCTTCAAGAAGTGTTTGGCCTTCTTCTTAGATGGAGATGAGGAAGACTGTTGTGATCTTACTCTCTTCAAAGAAGGAGAACCCTCTATAGGAACAGACTGTGATGCTTGGAGATGACCTGATGATAAGGTGTTCTCTGGGTAGAAAATGTATTCCAAGCGTTTCCACTTCTGAGTGATTTGTGGTGTCTCTTTGATGAAGTCAATGAGCGATAAATTCTCATTTGTGCCGGTGTTAGCGGTAAGAGTGGATGCTGGAAGGAACTGTGCGTAAAGAAGAACTCTCTCAGAAAGCTTCTTCTCGAAGATGAATTGTTTGCCGTTCTTCAAATTCATGTATCTCTTTCCAATGACAATAAGACATCTGAGAGACTTGATAGCAATGCTGACTGTTGGTGAATTGAGTAAGTCGAAGAGTCTGTGAGAGGATGCATAGACAGCTTTGTTGGTGGAATTGTCCAAGAGCATATGAGTGAAGTCCAAGATAGCAGACAATAGTTCAGTATCCTGACTACTGAATATAACAGGTTTGCAATTCGCTGCTGTCAAGCCATAGCTGCTGGTAATCCTATCCAGGATGGCGTCAAACTTGTTCAGGACTGATACCCAATTGAGTAAGGAACTCTTAGATGTCTCCCACTTCAAGTTCCTGTTCAATAGGTCTGGTAATTGACTGTCAGATGCATCATTGATAGCCTTTATAAGGTCCTCAAGAGGTTTGGGGATCTGGGCCAGAATTTTTTCTTGTCTCTTTGTGATCAACATTGTGGAGCGTGGAGTAGCTGTGTTGAGCTGATAAGTAAGAGATGAGAAAGGTAAGGTGCCCTGCTGTTTTGGATAGCAAGTACCTCACTATAGATGGAAATTGTTGAAGAGAGTTTGTCCTTGATGTGACACTGGAGTAACCTTCTAAAACTAAAGAGGGAACCTGAACAGAGCGCTAGTCTCAGTGGCGCTGTTAAATAACGTAGTGCGGCAGTTGAAGACTCCTTCGCTGTGCAGGATCCGGCAAAAATGTAGTGCGTAGGACTTCTGTTGTGTATATGTGGATAACAAAGAGCAGACCACGGCACCAATAAGTCAAACCCTTTGCGATTGTTGTTGTATAAATGATAAGGAGTGAGGCCAAAGGGATCCCGTACGCTTTTGGCACTTGCTTCATGTAAAAACTTTGGCTCTCGGTTCGCGCAACAGCGGACAATTGTGAGGGCATTACCAGCATCAGGGTTTCTACAATTGCATCAACTGTTGTGCTTTTGTACTAGTATTTACAATTGTCATCATTATGTACATGTAATCATTATGCGGAAGTGTGCTTCAATCAAGTGAAGCGGTTTGGGTTGGACTCAATCCACTCCTTGTCATCCATGTAAGGTTGAAGCACCTCTGGGATGGCAACTCTTTTAGTCACAGGATCGTAGAAGTTCTCAATAATAGCGACAATAACACGTGGAACTGCCATAGCAGTACCATTCAGAGTGTGAACAAAGTAAGCCTTGCCGTCCTCATTCTTCTTGTACTTTGTATGAAGTCTTCTTGATTGGAAGTCGGTACAATTAGAAGCAGAAGTGACCTCACCAAATGATTCACGGCCAGGCATCCAAGCCTCAATATCATACTTCTTGTATGCTGGTGACCCCAAATCATTGAAAGGCATGTTGATTACCTTGGCAGAAAGTCCCAGTGATGTGATCAAATCTTCTTGGAAATGTCTCAACTTTTCGAGCTCATCAACAGACTGGTTCTCGGTAGCCCAGACAAAAAGCTCAACTTTTGTGAATTCGTGCACACGGTATAGACCCTTTGTATCTTTACCTCTTGCTCCAGCTTCAGCACGATAGCTTCGGCTGAGACCCACTGTTTTAATAGGCAAGTCGTCCTCCTTGAATGTTGTGTTGATGGCCAAACCAGCAAGTGGGATCTCTGCAGTACCAGTCAAGCACAAGTCACCATTTGTAAGTTGATATGTCTGCACCTCATTATTTTGGTCCCTTGGTTTGAATCCACAAGCATCAGCAACCTCATTTCTTACGATAGATGGCGGGATAACCATGTGGAATCCATGCTTTCTGGCGACTTTCAGAGCAAATTGAACAAGTGCCTGTTCTAAAAGCGCACCATCACCAATCAGGTAATACCATGAGGAACCGCTGACAGTTGCAGCAGAAGTAAGATCAACAATTCCTAGATCAACACCGATCTTGTTGTGCTCAATTGATACATCACTCTTGTACTCGTCCTTTGGGTTAATCCAATTGACAATCTGCTCCTCGGCCCTGACACTAGGATCCAGACCATTAGGAACAAGGTCGACAATTGCTAGGAGTTCTGATTGAATAGTCTTGAACTCCTGTGAGAGCTTTTTCTCCTTTTCCCTGTTGTCGATCTGCTTGTTCTTCAGGTCAGTGATGTCTCCCTTTTGTTGCATGATTTGTTTGATATCACGCTGCAATGCATTTTTCTCCTGGAGAAGTTGATTCAAAAGACTCTGTAGCTTTTTCTGTTCTTCATACAAGCTATTTATGCTTGCAATCTTGGAAATAGCATGCTCCGGCAGCTCTCTCTTCTTTGCAATGTCTAATACTTCTTGAAGATTGGTCGAGATGCTCTTGATGTCAAAGGCGGGTTTTTTTAATGCCACTTTCTCAGGAGCTTTGGAACTCAGTTGGCGTAGACATATTCTGGGTGATCTCAGTACTCCCCGACTAGAAAACATCGTTGGTGCTTTGTCCTGGCTCTTTGGTAAGTGAATGGACGTTAGTTGGTGTGGCCCCTAGTTTATGGTCCGTTCTATTGCTGACCCGGAGTCGTTTGACAGTTTTCAACGCAAATCAGCGCTAGACGCTACATATACAGAAGTGGCTCCTCCCAGGTTCTTTAGTTTGCTATATCTTCTCTACAAGTGCATTACACGTATAAACTTTTTTGTTTTTTAAACCGCAATGCTAATAAAATTAGAAGTTCAACTTAGTGAAGAACCATTTGTTCTTACCAGCCTGGTATCTCTCCTCGAAAGCCTTCTTGACAACCTTCTTGGCCTCCTCTCTCTGGGTTGGCTCATCGAAAGTCTCGGTGGAGACAGCAGCCTTGAAGTCCTCGATCTCAACAGTGTATCTGGTTGGGAGCAAGTGGTTGTAGTTGATGGCCTTGATGAATGGCTTGACCTTAGATCTCTTAGCCAACTTCTTAGCACCAGCGGACTTACCGACCTTAGTTGGGTATCTCTCGACACCAGCAACAAGAGCGTGTGGGAACTGGTGAGCCTTGGAGCCCTCGTCGTGTGGCTTGACGATGACGACCTTCTTACCAGCGTAACGGCCACGGACAACAATGGCTAAATGAGTTTGTTAGTACTTATCCCAGATGGTTATATTTGACAGAAAAACAGTAAATATTGAATTAATCTTCGGCAAAATGACAGACGAGGGTGATTTTTGAGTGCTTGTGGTGAATAGTTGAGACTCTTGTGGCCCTGACCTCATTGAAACTCCGCTGTGTGCTGCTCTTCGATACTTAGTGGGACTTCGTGTAACTTTATTTTGTGGATAGATAGGAACATTGGGTCTTCGGGAATAACCTGGTGATATTTTGGTGTTTTTCTTTACTTCTTGTGATAGTTTTGCGCTGTCGTAGTATCTTCCTTGTCTGTCCTTGGTCTTGACTTGTGCTGGAAAATTTGGATGGGCCCTCCTACTCCTTTACTGGTCCGTATTGGCCGGATTTTTTTCAAATGAGTGCTGAATGTCTGTTGATACATCATTAATGTACTTACCAACCTTGCCAGCCTTCATGAACTTAGCCATTTTCGATGTTTGTTGGGTTCTAAACAGCTAGGTGTGCCTTTAGCACTCGATCTTCACAGTGAAAATTGTGAAAAGTGCGTCCAATTTTTCAGCGATGCGTGCCGAGAGCTTCGCAGGACTGAGATATACCCGCCAAGTTGAGGGCGCGAAACTTTCCTTATTGGGAATTACGAGGTCCGGAACTTGCGCGCTTTGTTTGTTTACCTTTTTGGAGGTGGCCCATTCCACTGCAGAACCAGCAAATCTACACCAATTTCTTTTTCTGTTAAAGTCCAATTGTTAGGGCGGTATACTCCATTGTATTCTACTGAAATGTCTGAAAATTCCGATTCCTTGAAAGCCAAAGAAAATGACGCCCCACAAGGTCTCATTACACCAACCCGTCAGCAGAAGGTCACCGGGTTGAACTCTCCAGCACAAACGAAGAGTCTCTGGGACAGTAGTGATCCAATGAGAAACCCACCACCGTTGCCATTATCACCACAAATGCTTCGTACCACTGGAAGCAAGACAAAGTCTTCCAGTCCTTCATCTCCTGTCGGGAAACTTCAGTTTGCCGCTGTTGACACATCTGAGATTGAGTACCAGTTACAGAGAGTTTCAGAAGGCCAAACGGCCTTGAAATCATTATTACAGGGTATTGACGTGTCGGTGAAGCAAACACAACTGGATCTTGATAACTTACATCAAAGATCTGCCAACAATAACTCACATTTGAAGAACTTACTTGAGAATGTGTCAAGTGCAGCTATAACCCCACAGCCATCACCCTCTACTGAGGATATTCAGAAGATCATTAGCTCATCTCAGGAGACGCTTATTGATAAGTTGAATGTGTTGGATGATCTTAGAACAGGCATCATCTCTCAGGTTGACAAACTCTTAGAATCATCTACAAAGCAGCAGTCAAAGGACCTTGAGCAGAACTTCGTCGGAATTAAGGAAGCTTTGAGTAAGATTACCTTGGATAATGTTCAATCTGATTTGTCTTCTGTTTTACAGCAACAAACTGAGCTCAAGAATTCCGTTTCAACTTCAAATGAAAGAGTATCTGGTACTCTTGAGAGCCTTCAAGGCACTGTCGATAAGCTTGACTTGGACAAGGCCATTGCACCATTAGCTGAGAATTACAAGGCTCTTGAAGGAAAATTCCAAACTCACTTTGAAGAACTCAAATCACTCCAATCGTCCAAGTCATCAGCAAATCATATTCAAGCATCCTTACCATCAATAATCTCAACACTTGAGACTTTCCAAACAAATATTCTTAAGACCATTGATGAACTAGCAGAAAAGCAGAACTCCCAAGACAACGAAAATAGCTTAGAGGAGGTTATTAACAGCCATCATGAAACACTTGCTGCTGTTATTGCTCAGAAAATGACCCAACTCGAGACCTCACACAGCCAAGTCTTGGAGAAATCCGTATCTGTGGAGGCTTCAAACAAGGAATTGAAAGATAAGTTGGATCCACAGTTTGCCAAATTGGAAGATTCAATTAACGGAATTCATGAGAAAGTTGCTGCTCAATCAAGTGCAGCACTTGACTCACAGTTGGAGATGAAGGACCATGAGCTCGCTTCTAAGGACAAAGAGATTGAAGAGCTGAAAAGACAACTTGCAGAGGAGAAAGAGAAATCACAAATTAAGGAGTCAATCGCTGAACTTACCGCAGAGAAGGCAAAAATCGAGTCAAGGCTTGAAGGATTGCAGACAATCTACAAGATCCGCTACGATGATTTACGATCATTGATGAAGGAGCATGAGCAATTCCATGAAAAATTGCTCGAAATCAGCACTGAGAAGCTCAAATCCATCACAGGAAATGCCTCCTTTGTTCAAATGACTTTGGATAATGCCGAATCACCAAGTTACAAGAAGACTGGTGCCCTTGGAAGCAGGGTTCTTAGTACAAACTCATACTTGAGCAACAGAAGAAGCACACTCTCACCAAAACCACGCAAGAACTATAACCTTGCACCAATAGAAGGTGAGGATAGTGAGAAAGAAAATATCTAAAGGACTGACTAACGAAATGAACGCTCTTTATCAATGCTAGAATCTGCAAGCTGATCTGTAGTGGCGCGAGGTTGTACGGTGCACACTAAAAAAAAAAAAAAAAAAAAAAAAAAAAAAAAAGCACAAGGGCGGCAAGGAAAACAAAAGCGCCACTGCTGATACAACAGTCACATTTTAGTCCCAGCAACGACTACAACATCTTCATAAGGTTTCTCTTTTGGAATTGATCCCGCTTTCTTACCGATTCCAGGGACATCATTAACTGCGTGAAGTTTGTGAAGAACCTCATTTTCCCCCACATTCAGGGTGGGTCGATTCCACAGCAAACGCACACACATCATACATGACAGACTCTAAGAACCTCCGTCCATATTACGACAGCGAAACCTTCAACGGCAGCTATTCAGCTGTCTACCGTCCAGGTATAGGTGCTGTTGATGAACATGGTAATACCTTGGCTTCCAAGATCTCCCGCTCTTCCAGTTTCCAACGCAGCATGTCATCAGGGCCTGGTATCTTTGGCACCCAACCAAGAGCACACGCGTCTTCGAAGACTATCAGGGAGCTAGTAAGAGATAACTATGCTACAGGGCTTCGGAAGAATGTTTATGCTGATTTGGAGCTTGGAGAGTATCTTGAGTGGCAGAACCTTTGGGAGTTGCTGAAATCTTTAACGAGAAGCTTCGTTGAGCATTATTTCAAAATTCTTATGGCTCAACCGTTTGAAGTTTCTAGACTCTTGTTGCAAGTTGGTGACTTTGAGACACAGACAGGTCCTTCCAAGAGTGCCGCTGGTAAGAGAACGATTAATGACTTTGATGACGATGATGATGAAGAAGAAATTGAGTATTTCCAGACCAAGGGTGAAGATTCTCAAACGTTACGTAAACGTTCCAGACCAAACAAACGTACACCTGCAAATGTTCCAGAAAAGACTGCAAAGAAGGGCTATCTGAAGCCAGTGTCTTTGAACACAGTTGATGTCATGTCTGCAGTGTTGTCACAGGAAGGTGCGAGAGGATTATGGAGAGCCACTAACACTGCATTCATTCACAACGCACTCACAGCAACAATGGAGGCATGGTTAACTGGTTTGATTTCACCATTCTTACACATCCCAGATCCATTCTTTGTAGATGTGACACACTCCCCAGAACCAACAACAACGCTCCTTCTTTCCGTTGCTGCTACTCTCATCACAGGTCTTATCTTGGCTCCATTGGATTTGATCCGCACACGGCTTGTGGTTACACGTATTCAAGGGTCCGAGCGCAGTCTACGTAACTCGATCAAGAACCTCAAGTTCTTGACTTGTCCAATTTCCTTGATTCTTCCAACCCTATTGCACACTGCAGCTGGTACACTATTCAAGAAGCTCACTCCATATATCTTGTTTGTCAAGTTCGGAATTGATGGGTATGGTTCTCCAACGCTTTATGGAGCCGCTAACTTGTTCTCTTCCATCCTGGAACTTTTCGTCAAGCTCCCACTTGAAACTCTCTTGAGACGTGCTCAGGTTTCCTATCTCTTGAAGAACGCGGACTCATCGGAGAACGCGCTCAAGATCCACTCTTCCGAGAGTCTCATTGTCAAGTTTGCAGGCTACTCTGGTCTCCATAGAACACTCTATGACATTTACACTTTCAGAGGAGAGAATAGCGGAGTTGAAGGATTGTTCCGTGGTTGGAGAGTTGGTCTCCTCAACGTGCTCGGATCCTGGGGGCTTCGCATACTCCAAGTGAGCAATGATGACCAGACTCAGAGAGAGGAGAAGTTCTGATTCACACACTTTTTTATATACTTACTGTCGCTACGATATGATGCTGTACATATGGCTTATCCCTTTTACTAATGGATCTCTTTTGGAAGACGATGTGTAGCGTTTAAAGCACTCATGTGCATTGTGTATATATATCTCGTGGTGTCCGGATGTGAATACGCACATTCGCGTCATCGCCGAGAAGCACTGCCGAACACATGTGCCCAGGGGTTCTTTTCTTGAGCTAATTAACCTTGTCCCTCCCTACACAACACCCGAGGCTCCCATACAAAACACACCGTACGCCGTATATCATAATGGCTGTGGATACATCATCTGTGGCCGGTATCATAGCCGGGCGAAATCCTCTGGAATATAGCTCTTCAGACCCTATCACCATCTTTCTATTCCAGGCTGTCTTTATTGTCGGGTTATGCCAGATCGTTCATATCCCGTTGTCCTACATTCGACAACCTCGTGTGATAGCAGAGGTCATCACAGGTATCATTTTGGGACCAACGGCTTTTGGTCGTATTCCTGGATTCACTGACACGTGCTTCTCATCCGACTCCAAACCGCAGCTTACCCTTGTTGCCAACTTGGGAGTGATCCTCTTCTTATTCCTTGTCGGATTAGAGGTTGATATGCCATTTATCAAGAAAAACATCAAAGTTGCACTCTCTGTGTGTCTTATCAACATGTCGTTACCATTTGGTCTTGGTGCGGCAATTTCCGTTGGATTATACAACGAGTATGCTGATAAGTCTCTCAAGTTTTCCACTTATCTCGTTTTCATATCCGTGGCTATGTGTATCACTGCCTTCCCTGTCCTTGCCAGAATTCTCACCGAATTGAGGTTGTTAAAGGAGAGAGTCGGTACACTTGTTTTGGCTGCTGGTATCGTGAACGATGTTATTGGATGGATGTTGTTGGCCTTATCCGTGACACTTGCAAACTCGGGAAGCGGAATCACTACATTATACATTTTGCTCGTTGTCATTGGATGGGGTATTTTCGTTGCATACCCAGTTCGTTGGTTCCTTGTTAAGGTTGTTTTAAGAAAAGACCTTAAGACAGGTAACCTTTCACGTTTCTCCATTCTTTTCATCTTGATATCGGTGTTCGTTTCCTCATTCTTTACTGATATCATTGGTGTTCACCCTATCTTTGGTGCTTTCCTTATCGGTCTGATTGTCCCTCGTGAACATGGCTTCGTTATTTCCATCACCAACAAGATTGAAGACATTGTTCATATTGTGCTTATCCCAATCTACTTTGCCCTTGCTGGTTTCAACGTCAACTTGGGTGAGCTTTCACATGGTAAGGATTGGGCATATATCATTGCATTGATCATTATTGCCATTGTGTCTAAGGTTGTTGGTGGTTTCATCGGCTCAAAATGGAACGGCTTGTTTTGGAGAGAATCCCTTGCTGTTGGTGTTCTTATGTCTTGTAAGGGTATTGTTGAGATTGTTGTTCTTAACGTTGGTCTTAACGCCGGCATTATCACACAAAAAGTGTTCTCCATGCTTGTTCTCATGACCCTTGTTGCTACTTTCTTAACAACTCCATTGACCCTTTGGGTTTATCCACCAAGTTATAGAGAAGATGTTCAGAAGTACATGAGAGGAGAGGTTGATTCTGATGGTAAGAACATGAAAGATTCTCCTGCAAAGGATGATGACAGATCCAACATTACTGCTCGTGAAACTGCAGTCGACGTTACCAGATTACTTTACAACGTTGAAGATGCCTCGGATTTGCTTTCTCTCCTGAAGTTTACTGAACTCTTCTACGGACCTCCACCTACCCAGGTTGAAAAGCCACTCTGTAACGTTATCCTTCTCAGAGAGCTTACAGAGCGTACGGCAGACCTCATTGGTGCTACGAAGGTAACAGACAGCGATGATTCTGAATCACATGATGAACACGCCGATTTCCGTTTGGGGCTCATCCGTAAGATGTTTGAATACTCAAAGATCCCATACAAGGGAGATGTCGTGTATTACTTATCTTCAGTGAGACTTCCAACCTTCTGGGACTGTGCTGATAGACAAGACGATCTCGGTGTGTTCTCAATCCCATCTACTGCTGTTGACCAACGTTTATCTGGTGTTTTGACTACTCATTTGGCTAACAGATCTGAAGAATCTGCAGGATTGGCATTGTTCGTTACCGATACAGATGCTGCTACTGAGACCAGATACAACAGACTTGCAGTTCAGTTCGATAAGGATAATGATGCTATCAATGGATTGATCATCTTGCTTGCTGGTATGGCAATGCAGAACAACTCCACAAGAATTGCAAACATCCTTCTTTTGAAGACTGATGGTCTTACTGAGTTCTTGTTCGACTCTCTCTTGGATCGCTTGAAAATGATGACAAAGGTTGAGTGCATCGTTGTGAACAACCCTGAGGACTACTCTGGCTTAAAGGGTGGTTTGTTGTTAGCTCCATTGGATCCAGATAACGTTGTTAAGTTTGTTGAGAAGACGGTGGTTGCTGAGGTTGATACGCTCTTGGTCTACAAGAAGTGAAATTTTATTTCTAGTTATATTGTTCGTGCATTAATTGTCGTCCCTTTATGTTTTCTCGGTTAAAATATCAGTTTGTAGAGCCTAAAATATCAACACAAGTCATAGATCCGTTTCAATTCTTTTTGAGCTCCTCGTTCTTCTTGATCAGCCACTCTCCTAGAGCCTTTAGCGGTTCATCCGGTCTGTCCTTGGCAACAAGCCTTACACCTTCCAACAATGATGGTGTGACGTGTTCATTGAGCCATTTTCTCACTGGAGCTCCACCAATGATTTCATGTGCTGGTCCAGCATTCGGTGGGATGTTGAACTGTAGTGTGGCTGGTGCGGGCGTTCCTTCGAGTTTGACTGTGCTATCTTGTTTCTGGAGTAACACTGGCTCAGCAGGAGGTTCTGATGTTGCAATTGGTGGAGAAGTTGTGGCATCGTCCATCTTCATTGGCACGTCTGTACTCATTTTGGAAAATAGTTTGATTGATTGTTCTGCGGGTGGTGGGTTTGTTGTTTGGCACCAATGGACGAAGTTTTTGGAGCTCGCGCAATAACAAAAAGATCTACCACGCACAGCCAAGTTCATCTGGTAGTCCAACACATCGACACACCACCTTCTCACAAACTCCTTAGCATTTCCCACGATGGATCCATTTGTCGAAGTCCTTGAAGATGCCCAACAACAAGAACAAAATCTCTCCTCGTTCGTCCAGCGCACACGAACGGTCAACACGGATGCTGACACCGACTTCAACAACAACTTCCAAGACCTGTTAGAGACGATAGAAGACTTGAAACAGTCTATTGAATCATCTCGTGCAGATCCTGAATTCTTCAAAATCTCAGCTCAAACGCTTAAAGAGCGTGAGGGTATCGTTTCAAAACTCGAAGCCAAGTGCGAGTGGCTACAGAAGGAATGGAATTTGAAGAAACCTGGAAATGCTCCAGTTGCACAGGATGGAAATAATCCATTTGCAAGATACGATGATGATCCAGAGGCTGCTAATGCGCAGTATAACGCTTTCCAGCAGCAGGAGATGCTTAGGGAACAAGATGTCCATCTGGATGGTGTCTACGCTAGTATGCAGACTATCAACCAGCAGGCTAGAGCTATGGGTACGGAGCTTGAAGAACAGGCATACATCATGGACGACCTTGAAGGAGATTTGGACAGAATTGGTGGAAAGGTTGGTAGAGGTTTAAAGAGAGTTGAGCTTGTTCTCAGAGCAAATCAAGAGAGGGCTAGTGATTGTTGTATTGGCATTCTCATTGTGGCGCTCATTATACTGCTCGTGATGGTTGTTATGCTCTAATTTTATGAATTTGCGTGCTTCTAGAAATACAGGCCATTGACTGTAGGTGAAGTGATAAGCTGGTAAAAGCGAGAAATTCTGATAAGAAAGTTGTTGTGACTATGAGTAATTCACGTGGCAAGTCCCGCATTTAACGGTCAACTCGGGGCAAGGATTCGGGGGGGCGCTGGAGGATCACAGATATTAAAAGGCACCTCATCGCCCACTTTTTTTCTGTGTGAGATATCTCAGATTCGCCGTCATCATACTATTACTGAGGTTCTAGTGGCTAACAATTGAAAGCAGTCAAGATCTGCCAATCACATCCGCTTCCAACCTGGTTACTTCTCTCCCCCCGCATCGATGTTCAGTCAATCAGCATGCACAGAGATTATACTCGATGCCACCCCAGAACAGGTGCGCACAGCCCTTCTTGAGTTCCCGACCTGGAGCTCCTGGAACCCTGGAAAGCCGATCCAGGCCATCAGCAGCAAGAAGCCAGGCATTGAACTCCAGCCAGGCGACACCATCCAGATCAACTTTGGTATGGGTGGCGACAATGACGTTGTGGTCCAGGCTAACGATAAGGGAGAGTTTGCATGGGAAGGAGTTGCCTTTACTGGTGCAATCTTCCGTGGAAGACACTCATTCAAGATGGAGCCATTAACCGTTGACAGTAAAGTCAAAACTAGGTTTATCCATGGCGAGCAGTTCTCCGGAGGGCTGGTTCCTGTATACTTTGCCCTCACGGGTGGTGTGCAGGGTCTCGAGGGCCTCTTCGCGGAGATGAACACCAAGTTCAAGGCGTATGTTGAGGGCAACGCATAATGTGTACATACTGATCTAATCTTATACCTCTTTGTCTGGGATAAATAGGTGCGCAGAAGGTCCCCTGCGTTGTGTCACGTGCACCAAATAGCGCACGCTGCCTGTGTGGCCCGGACCACTGCACGCGCCAAAATAATCGAACCATTTTCGCGCGTGTTCAGGCAAAAAGGAATCCTCGAATTCACCAAGCCTGGGCAGTAACGACGCAAAGGAACACACTCTCTCCCCCTCACCGCTCTCTCGGTTCTTATATCTGTCATCTCGGTATTGGCACGTGCACGTTCAATCTGACAGTCAAGTTTCTACAGATTCAGAAAGCTCATAGCCCCCTCTGGCTTCCCCTTCCGTTTTCCCGCAGCCTGTGAACGCACTAGCCCAATCGATAAACTTTTGCCTATTCAATCACACGTCTGGAGCACGTCTGAGAGATACATCACTTTTCTCTCATCACTTCCTGAAACTCTCACAACTTTACTCTTATCTCAAGGAGTCAGTATCTCATAAGCTTCGCCTCCCTTGCCTCACCACCAATCGGCCCGATCCCCGGACTGTCACAAGTGGTGTCATTTCTAATCCTACAACACCCACCCTCACCCCACAAACAGCAAAACACGGGTGTCTGTCAAGACTTATATCATTTACCCTCATCCCTCCTACTAAGACTCCCTTCTCCCAGCTGGAAGTCCTAAACGGCGAACGGAAACTCATACACTCTTTGTTCCACGCTAGTACATCACCCTACAGTAACAATAACAATGCCCGAAAGCTATCTCACATTCAACTCAACGCCTTCAGGTAGGGCGAACGGCAAGACGCACATTATCATTGTCGGAGCTGGTATCATCGGTGTATGCACTGCATATTACCTCACGAAGCATCCTGACTTCTCCCCAGAAACACATCACATCACCATCATCGAGTCCAAGAGAGTGGCTGGTGGCGCTTCCGGCAAAGCTGGAGGACTTCTAGCACTCTGGGCATTCCCACAACAGATTGTCCCACTCAGTTTCAGGCTCCATCAAGAGCTCTCTGATGAATATAACGGTGAAGAGGAATGGGGCTACAGAAGACTCACTACCGTTTCACTGGAGGGTAGTATCCAGCATGTACTGCACGAGGATGATGAAGAAGATGAAGGTTCCAACTCAACGGTGGAATCCATCACTTCCGCGGAGAACGTTGGAAAGGGATGCAAGAGCACACCTTCAACATCAGCAGAATCCCTTAAACCGGGTGATATGGAGAGAACAGGTTCAGATGGCCAGCCTTTGGGAAAGAGAACAGTCACGAAGAACGGATTCAGGCAGGCGGATTTATCATCAACGCCACATCTTCCAAGCGACCTGAATTGGATAAGATCTGAAATCATCAGTGACTGGTCGGAGCTTGGCGGAAAAGACGCCACTGCACAGGTTCATCCATACAAATTCACAAATTTCATTCTTAAGAAGGCCATCGAGACTGGTGCTGTGGAACTCATATTGGGAAAAGTTGATGAGTTACTCTTTTCTGATGAGACTGGTGCCGCTACCGGTCTTGTATACACTCCAACTAAGGCTCAGGGAAAGACTGATGACCGTCTTGAAATTCTTGGTGATCAGATTGTTCTCTCTATGGGTCCATGGACTTCAAGAATTCTTCCAGACTGTCCAATCTCCGGACTTAGGGCACATTCCATCACAATCGCCCCAGATAGGGGTACTGTGTCTCCATATGCTATCTTCACAGAATTGAAGGTTGCAAGAAACAAATACGTTTCACCAGAGATTTATGCAAGAAAGGATGAAGTGTACGTCTGTGGTGAAGGTGATACCCTTGTTGACTTGCCAGAGACTACAGATGATGTTGAGGTTATCAAAGAGAAATGTGACCAGCTCTTCCATTATGTGTCCAAGCTCTCCCCTAATTTATCAAAGGGACACATTCTCAAGAGACAAGCTTGCTACTTGCCAGTGTTGGATGTTCCTTCCTCTTCTGGGCCATTGATTGGTGAGACCAACGTTGAAAATCTGTACCTTGCCAGTGGGCATTCCTGTTGGGGTATCAACAATGCACCAGGTACTGGTAAAGTCATGGCGGAATTGTTACTGGAAGGAGTCACCCACAGTGCTGACATTAGTGCACTTGACCCAAGTTTGTATTTTGATGCCAGTGTCCTTGACGAAGAATGAAGAACTGGAATGGTCAGGCTTACATATGGCCCTCTTTTTTCTTTGCATTGACTCTTTTATGATTTTGGAGGATTCCCTGCGTTTTGTTAATGATTGTTATCCACTCGTTGATCTAGTCATCTGTTCTCTATTGTGTCCTGTCTCATTCCTTGTGATCTTTTTTCGGTTACATTATGCTCCTTCTACCGGACATTGTTTTCAGCATATGCTCTCCTTGCATGAAGGGTCCCACTCTCTTCATCGGCTGCTGGGCTGCGCATTTGCTATTGTTTATTCATTGGCATCAAATCTTCCATACGTGGGACAACGCCGCCTTGCAAATTTATAAGCTAGTTATGACTCAAACTTATGATTATTTGTCTAATACAAAAAAACGATTGAGGTGTAGGTATGCGTTGTTTCATTATAATTATTATGCTATGCGTGAAGTGAATCAGAGGAATCTGATCTCAGGATGGTAATAGGTCTTACATCTCCAATAAGCTCTGTGAATGTCCTTCCACTCAGAGTCATCCTTACCATCGTACTCATTAGATGTTGTGGCTGGGGTTTCGAGTTCTGTGTACTTGACATCCATACCGTAGTTGTTCATGTCGATCTCCACAATCTTCTTGTATACGTCATAGATGATCTGTCTGTCTGCACCAAGACCGTTGAAGAATGAGAAGACACCAGATGGCTTCAGAAATCCAACGATAAGGTCATACAAATCCAACATATCTGAGTAATCTTCGGAGAAAGTGTCGTAGTAAATACCGTTGAAGAAGACTCCCTGGTTCAGCAACTCTGGTAATGTATCTTGCCATCTTCCTTCCAAAATCACAACGTTTGGCTTCTCATACCAGCCATCATCTCTCAACTTCTTCAAAACGTCAGGGTGTGCCTCTGAAATGTAGTGTTTTGTTGGGTTCTTGGCCTGAATCATAGTGTCAATGATACCCATACCGAACCCGATGTTAAGCACAGTGATGTCCTTCAAGTCCTCATCATCCTTCTCAAGCTCTCCGACTGACTTGAAGATGGTTTCACAACCAGCACGCATCAAATCAGTTTCCCAATCCATCATGACACCGTCTTTAGCATCTTTTGTAATGAGAGCACCATCACGGTACTCCAGCTTGGTCTTAAGGTATGTTGACTGTGTAGCTGCTGGGTCATTGATCTGTTCATCTCTCAAGCGCTCAATTTCAGCAATACGTGCAGCTTCCTTCTCAGTGTTAGCTTTTTCCTCCTCTTCTTGCTTTTGCTGTTCCTCTTGTGTAGATTCTTCTTGCACGAGCTCTGGGATCATTTCTGCATCTTGCTGTTGCAACATTTCCAACTCATCATCATCAATGAACTCAATGTTATCGTTCACCTTTCTCAATAGAAGTTCAGCTCTAACACCAGCATCCACAATAGACTCGTAGTATTTAGATCCCCTCAATCCTCTCTTGAACAAGATATCACCTGGTGTGTTCTGTTCATTATCGATCAGGTTCCAGCCAGCACCCCAACTGAACAACCCATCAATCATCTCAAGTATGACTTTCTCTTCTTCCCCTGTGGTATTCTCCGGGATGGAACGACAGATCAAATGAAGTGGGGTTGTGGTTGAAGAGAGCTCACCATCTTCAATACCAGCTTCGAAATTTGCAGCTTCTTCAAGAGTGTATGTGGCTGGGATACCATTTGAGAGGTAGTACTGCAACTTCTCGATATAATGGTCTTTTGTAATTGGACGTACTGGAAACACGCAAAGTTCATGAAGGTCAGACATCTCTTATAATTCCTGTGAGTAATTTCAATGCGCAAGGACCCCTAATGAATCAATGTTTATGCCACCAAACCACCCGATGAGGTCGGTAATGGAAAAAAATTGTGCCAAAACAGCAACGCTCGTAACCTTTCCAGATAAGGGGCGTTGCGCTATCGGCGCCTGAATCGGCGGGCTGGGCAGGGCTAGCGGGTCCAGGGGGGGGCCCAGATCTCTCGCCAACTGTGAAGATCCTTGTGTGAGAACCTCCTCTGTGTGCTCTAACGTGTTAATTGCAACACTTGATCTAATTGTTTAAGGAATTGCTGCGTTTGTTAACGCCAAACGAACAAGATACAGATCTGAGACCAAGTCGGGAAGGTACGGCTCCGCTTTTTACGATAAACTGTGGAGTCTCATTGCTACTTGCTATTATTGTGGAATTTTGCCACCTACAATAGGGTTTGATGAATGTGAATATAAAAACATGTGCATATTGTATGAACTGTTGTAAAAGACAGTATGACTCTTTACCAAACCAACAGATGAGTAAGCAATAGAAATGAAGTGGGAATATCGCTATTGTATCGGAGATAAAACTTAGGCAGTGAATCTCTTCTCAGCCTCCTTCCAGTTAATAACGTTCCAGATGGCCTTGAAGTAGTCAGCCTTGACGTTCTGGTACTGAAGGTAGTAAGCGTGCTCCCAAGCGTCAATAGCAACCAATGGAGTGTATCTGGAGTCAACGGTGTCCTGGTTGGCAGTCTGGAGAACCTCGATGGCACCGTTCTCATTGTTCTTGACAATCCAAGCCCAACCGGAACCCTGGATACCAGCAAGCTTGTTGTTGGTAAGAGCAATGAGCTTGTCAATAGAACCATACTCCTTGGCAATAGCGTCACCAAGAGGACCAGATGGCAACTCACCACCGCCCTGGGAAGTTGGGGCCAAGTTCTTGAAGAAGAGACAGTGGTTTCTGAAACCACCACCATGGAAGTTAATAGCCTTCTGGAGTTCGATAGACTTCAAGACATCACCGGCGTGTGTAGCCTCAGCATGCTGCTCAATGGCCTGGTTGTAACCATTAACATAGGTCTGGTGGTGCTTCTTGTGGTGAAGCTCGTTGATCTGACCGGAGATGAATGGCTCAAGAGCACCGTAGTCGTAGTCCAAGTCTGGCAAAGTGACCTTGGTTCTGAAGAGAGTTGGGGCTCTGAAGGCCTGTGTACGGAGGGTTCTGGCAGCGAACATTGTGTTTGTTGTCGGTATCTTCGGTGAGTTGCTGTGGGTTGGAAAAGAGGAGAAACTTGATGAATTCGATGACAAACGGTCTTTCCGGGTTCGCGGAGAGCTTCGATATCACACCCGGACACCACGCATTGCGAGATGGGATTTGCCCGCGATCTGTTTGGATGATTTGATACCACTTGAACACTTTGGAGGGGAGTGAGTGAGGCCCAATTGATAGGAATGCTTGTCCCATTAACGCTGCTCTTCTTGTACTGGCTGTGTTGGGTGTTTCTTCCAGTGAGTATACTGCGCCTCTCAGTGGCCCCGGGTGTGTGGGACCCTGCTTGCCCTCTCCATTTACCCTTCATGACACCGTGTACTAACAGTCATCCCCGCAATAGCCATTCATAGATGACGATTCCCACTTCCAAAAGCTTTTCCCACCTCAAGACATTGCCATTAAGATTCCTCTCGTGCTTCTAATGATTGCGTGTTGTGCTGTGGGTACATATATTGCCCGGTTGTATATCGAAGGAGGCAATGAGGCTTTGCAGCGAGACTCAACCAGCGAAAAGATAACAACAACTAGCAGGAAGATGCGATAAATTCGACTTGATAACTTGCAAATGTGCCAGCCTCACGAGTCGTACGACATGACTAATCAACTTAATGAATTGAACGAACTCTAAATGACCCGTACAAAGACGCCGTAGCCCTATATAGAGCGAACCCGCGAATCCTCACACTTGGATCACCTAGCGGAGAAACAGAATCGTGTCTCACACCTTCACACAATCGGGGACTGCATCATCATCCCACATTAACGCCCACAAGTCTGCTCTCAAATAGTGGCAGAATCATCTTGATCTAACGACCTCCTTAGTGTGCCACTCGGCATTCATTTCGCGCCGTTAAGCTGACTAAGCGCCGTGTTTCAAGTCTCACTCTTCTCAACAAAGGGACAGACTAACCCCTAGCCAGTTTCCACCCGCCACTCGCTCTATTACACATATCATCTAATTGATTGCATTTGCTCGACTTCTCACTCGGCCGTATTAACCCCCAACTCCTATCGGGGCTCAATAAGTATTCAGATACTCTACGTTCCAGCCACCTTGGCCAAGCACCCAACACATTGCATGATCACACAACAGTCCTAATTCATTTACTTCACACACATACAACCACATATACCGTGCTACAATAATGTCCAGGAAAAAGACTGTCCAAGACTTCCAATTTGGCAGTCGGCTTGGTGAAGGTTCGTATTCTCAAGTGTTCAAGGCCGTCGATGTTTCTAGCAGAAAAGTGTTCGCTATCAAGGTGTTATCCAAAAAGCACATTGTTAAGGAGAAAAAAATCAAGTATGTGAATATTGAAAAGATCACATTGAACAGACTGGGACGCCATCCGGGAATTGTCACGTTGTATTACACCTTCCAGGATGATAACTCTCTTTATTTTGTCCTTGATCTCGCCGAATATGGTGAGTTGTTGACACTGATTCGCAAACTTGGATCTCTCAGTGAGAATTGCACAAGATACTACATGGCCCAGCTGATTGATGCTGTTGATTTTATGCATCAGAGAGGTGTCATTCACAGAGATCTCAAGCCAGAAAACATTCTCCTTAATGGTGATATGAAACTCATGATTACGGATTTCGGTGCTGCGAAGATCCTTGATCTGGACGAGCAGGGGCAGATCGTCGAAAACGAAGAAGCATTTGCCAAAGGCTCCTTTGTGGGAACAGCAGAATATGTTTCCCCTGAATTGCTAAAGCATAACAAGTGTGGATTTGAATCTGACGTTTGGGCAATTGGATGTATCCTTTATCAGTTTATTGTGGGAGTACCGCCATTTAAGGGGAAGACTGAGTATGCCACGTTCGAGAAGATCGTTAACTTACAGTATCAGTGGCCAAACTACTTCATCCCTGATCCTGTCAGTGATATTGTTTCCAAGTTGTTAAGATCAGAGCCTACAGAGAGATTATTGGTTCCTGAGCTAAAGCAGCATCCGTGGTTTTCGAGATTGAACTGGGATGATAAGTCAAAGATTTGGGGTGTTTCGCCGCCTAAGTTGGAGCAATACAGACCATTGATTGAACAACAGTTGCAGCAAAACACCCAGCATATGAATAAGCTTGTTATTCAGAAGAAATTGCCAGCTGCTACAGTGAAGAAACAACTCTTGAACAACACAATCCATCAGATCAGAAGTGATACTGGTAACAACTATCTCTACAATGGTCTTGCTAAGGATCCTTCGAGAAAGCCACAGCAGCCAATCCAAACACAGTTTACTCCGCCAGTGAAGCCCTCAAACGGCATGATGCCCAGCTCACCCTCATCAACGCCAAGTCCAATATCTCCGATCAGACCAAGACTACCCCAAATACAACCAGTTTCTCCTCATCAAAGGCCACATATTCCACAGCAGCAGCAGTTTACTCCACCAAGACCATCATATCCTCAGGGGCAGGCTCCTATGTCTAGTGGAGGAAGTCCAACACAGCAAAGACCTTTCATCTCTACTGGCCCACCTCAGATTCAACAATCAAGAGGATTCCCTCAGTCACCTGTGTCTCAGAATTCTTCGCCAATTCATCCACCAAATGGAGGTATGCATATTCAGGCACCTCAGATGTCTCCGATCAGGCTGCAATCGCCGGTTGTGGTTCGTCCATCAGAGTCCAGGCTGCCTTCTGCTAAACCACAGGAGGCCGTACCAGCTGTATTCCAAGCACCACAAGTGAAATCTCGAGACATATCGGGATCAGCTTCTACACCCCCTGTTGTCAAGACTCCAACATCTCCACCAGCTCCAAAGAGAGAACCACCAAAGTCCGAGCCACGTACAGCTGTTGCAAAGCCAGTTTCTACAACTACAGTGAAGCCTCAGCAGGTACCAGCTGCCAAGCCAGCCATTAAAGCACCACAATTGTCCATTCCTCCAAAACCAAAATCTCAACCACCACGCAGTGCTCCACCAAAGCTTCAACCTCCATCTCTTGTGACCAAAGCCTCCTCTAGTGCCAAGCCTGCGTTGCCAAAGAAGCCATCTCCATCTCCAACATCATCACCACGTACCTATGTTAAGTCTTCTCCAACAGCCAGTAACGGTAAGAATCCAACTGAAGTCCTTCGTCGTCTTGCAAAGGATGAGCACGTTGTTAAGCTTGACTTCATCAACTTCACAGAGCTTAACTTTGCCTCGATCCGTACATTCGATCCATCTTCATCACTTTCTCAGCTCAACAAGAACATTACACTTGACGATGTGATCATTCATGAAATCATTACTCGTAACCAACAGGAATTGGAAGATGGAACACGTCGTGTTGTCCTGGTGATCACGGATTTGGGAAACCTCTTCCTCTTCAGTTGTACCAACATCCAACAACTCACGTTCCAATTGGCAGTTGATCTCACAGATAAGATGTTTGCTATGTACGATTATGAGTTCTCTGAGTACTCCACCTCCGGATACCTCATTCTTGAAGTGCTGAAGCAGGATAAGTTGGTGTTCCTATCACCGTTGGCTAAGCAGGTGAAGAAGGATCTTATTGAAGTTGCCACAATCCAACAGGGACAGGAACTCAGTTGGATAGAGGCATTGATGAAGACTAAGGAACTGTTGAAGCAAAAGTCGCAGAATTCTCCTGCTACAAAGACTCCACCAGTGACAACAACTCCATCTCCAAAATTGGGTGCAAAGTCGAGAAGCACAACACCAGCAAATGGAGCATCCACCAATGGAACACGCACTGCTAAGAGAGTATCTAGTTCTTCTTCTGTGTCGAAGACTAGTACTCGTGTCGTATCGACCAAGCCTACAAATGCAAAACCAAAAACCACACAACAAATTCAACAACAGAATAAAAAGTTTGCCGGAGGTGCTGCTGCAGCTGCATTCAAGAGTGCCCGTTGACTATAAAAGCAGTGATTCTTTCTTTGATGTGTAAAATGCATGATAAAACAAACTGTGATGACCTTAATGTCTGATGTAGAAGTGTTCATGCGTTGAGGTTACGGTCCCTCTTGAGTGTGTCGATGTACTCCGCAAACAGCTGGTTTCTTCCCCCGTGAAAAGTTGAAATGGATACCAGTCTGAAAGTCTTTGTATTCCTTCCACATGTGAATAATTCATGAGAGTCATAGAGTGTCAACCTCAAATGGTTAATTGTCCCTTCTTTAACCACATCCAACAACTGCATAAATGCCCGTGCAACCCAAGTTTGATTGATCCTCATTCTGAACGTGTTACAAGAGGAGACTTTTCTGGGGTTTCTATAACAGTATTTGAGATAGTCGTTTCTCATGATGGAATATCTCACATTCAAGTGGTCCAAACTGTTTTCAAATCTGTTCATCAAATGGTTTTCCAACACCACGGAGCTTAATGTGTCATCAAGGATGTAGAAAGGGTAAATCTGATCACAGTGTTGCTGATACACCATCGCTTCAAACAATACAGTCGCACTTTCTTCATGTGGCAGCCACGTCTTCAACATTTCTGTCCAGATATCTTGTCTGAAAGCCACTAAGTCAATGTGAACAACTTTGAGATATGGCAGTTTCGTCCCTGAGGTGATTGCCTTGAGGAATTGGCTCAACCGGTCCATCCCCGAGACTATTGAGAGGTGGGTTGGATTGAGCTTCTCATCATCGCAAAGGCGTGTGATGAAACACTCAGTGTTTGGAAGAAGAAAGCCAAGGACGATGTAGACATGGGAGTAGAGTCGTCTGTACAGAACCTCTTGGAGACGTCTGCATGCACACAGAAGGTTCAATGCGTCATGTTGAGAAATGTGGTGGGTTATCCTAACGAGGATATGAAACTTGTAATCTGGGAGTTGGACCATGATAACTGTGGCTGAAACAGAGCAGTTTAATTGCACCTACCCTGCATTACATCGGCTGATGATCTAAGATCGGAGGACAATCTTCACTGGTGAGTGGCGCGTTTCTGTTGACACAAAAACCTGTTGAGTGTGCGTCAATTTGACTCTACCCGAAACAAACTGTGGGGAAGGACAAAAAGGGGGAGAAAAAGAATATGTCCAGAATGGCGGACTCTGATTCGTCGGTAATTATGTCAACTGGCGCATAAGACATTTTTGTGGTGTACGAATGTACGGCTCCATATATGTGGAGTCAAAACTTCCCCACGAAGATCGCCGTGTAAGGCATAAAAGGGCCCCTCCCCGCGTAGTAGATGATCGCCGGGGGATTCGGGACTGGGAACCCGACATATATAGAGAGGCTTTGTCTGTTTGTTATTATGGACTTCTTCTGGAATATATTGTCGATATTTTGGACAGTTGTTCTAGCTGCTCCCGTTGTTAACCGCTGTAGATCTAGATCCGTAGAACGCAGTCGTAGGCGAGCTTAAAGACGTTGCCTTATAACTTATAACTTCCACCAGAAGGCTGAAGCCGCAATAACCTGGTGAATTTAACCCAATGTTTCAAACTACCGCACAGTTATAATTCGTACTGTCAGGAAGGCTTCGTAGTTCCAGGAATTGGCATTACGAAAGTGCTGGGTCGTTGGCGTTTGTTATCAGACAAGATGTGGCTTGGTACGATTGATCGTGCAGTGGAGATTGTGGAAGAGGTATGGAGACGTAAAGACGTGGTTGCCGCTAGAGATA